>LIEC01006517.1:0-24377 GCA_001925005.1 Drosera capensis
GTGTAGTCAGCCTAAAAGGGAAATATCACTATCTTCTTGTTTTTCAGCTTACAAGAAAACTCCCTTTCACAAGCTTTCTAACTTGTATGAAGGTAGAAGATCCTAGATCTTTGCACAGCTCTGAATCTTGAGCTCTACTGCAAGAGTTGTTCTTCTGTAGACTAGTGATACTTATCTTTTCTGTATCTTCTCGATTCTGCTCACTTGAGTATGCCTTTTGAATGTGTATTTCTTTTCACGCATGTCTTTTCACACAATTCACACACACACACAATGAGCTTCAACGGTTCCCTTTTATAAGGCTGAAGGAACGAACCCTCGTTGTAGACAATTTACTGTTCCTGGAGAGTCACTTTCCCACTAGTGTTTGCCACCATCTCGTTTTCAACGCTGACATTCCACTATCCCCAGTTTTCGTGCCGTCGCTACTTTAATTTGAATCTTCACTTGACTGACTTCAAATCTTTGACCTCATGCTGACAATAATCTCTACTACAATCCAGTCTGCTGCAATACCTTGTCTGCACAGTCTGATTCAGCTTTATGTCTTGCCATCATGGTCCTCATCTGCAAGCTCAGTCCTTCTTGTGAAGCCTTCAATTCTTCTGTTGCTTGTACATATATTAGATGTTCATCTAAAATCCTTATAGAAGTCTGCACCAAGTGGTCTGCATCAGCCCTCTGCATCTGCAACCGTCTGCACTCCTGCATCTGACCTTAATTGCAACTTCCTACTTGACTTCTATCCTGAACAATCTAACTATATTACAATTATACATTTGAGTTTGTTACATCAATTTCTATACAAATGGAGGGATTGCACATTCCTATCACGCATGATATAATAAGTATGCCGGGCTCCTGGAATAGACGTGTATCCTATGTTACTGGGCTTTCGAGCTCACGGTTATGTGTTCGTTTCATGTAATAAAGGATCGTGGAATGAATCGTTACATAACGACGAAGATTAGATTTGGTTTCCTGTAATATTTCGCTTATTTTCGAACATTTTGATTTTCATGTAAATTATGACGTGTAAGTTGAACATTTCTTGCTAGTTTTCTATTTTTCTAATACTTAAACCCCCAGTAATCTTATCGTCTTACTTCAAAGGGACCTTGGGTCTCCTCTTAAGCCCGTCGCATGGTTCAGCAACAAGGAAGATGTGCCATCTATGAGTATCGACAAATCTGGGAGCAACCGGTGATGCGGAAAAATCAACGACCAGAACTATCGCTCACCAAATGGTCACTTTCCCCATCAGATTCGTATAAAGGAAAATATTAGATGTGTCGACGAGAATTACTTGTGTCACGAGCGTTGGGGTCACAAGTGTGACAAGTCATGGAGGCCTCTGGTGTTAATTATGCTCAAGATCTTGATCACACTTGCCGTCCGACGGGGGCTTGAAGCAGCTTTGGCGATGGGTATGGATGAAATAACAATCGAGTTAAAGTCTCAACCGATAGTGAAACGATTGAAAACAGATGTCGAGGATCTCTCGACGATGGGAAGTGTGATTAAGGAGTTGTAGAACTAACGAAGTACTTTGCCAAAGTTATCTACTCATGAATCCGTAGGGCGACTCACGAGATGGCAGTCTATTTGTCCGATTGTCATCGAACCGGGGTGATTAGTCCAATACTCTTACCGTAATTGTGCCTTTTTTTAAAAAAATTGAAGTTTCTGAGAAAAAAAAAATCAATTGAAAATTGGGTAATTTAGGTTGAGCCAACTCTTTCTTCCCGAGGGGGGTTGTCGGTGTACCATTAACTCGCTGAAATCTGTTTCTCCTCGACGGCCGACAAGATCCGGCGTGGTTCTCCCTCGCGCGACCAATCATATATAAATCTCAAATTGGAAGGGAAGGGAAGGGGTTCAGGTTCATTTGCGTGAGGGCATGGAAGTCGCAACATCCTGGGATGCGCTCAGGAAACAGGTCCTCTCACAATCTGGATCACACTCCCTTCTTTTAGTTTTTGGGTGATAGAATTTATGATTCACAGTGTTTTTGTGTGCAAGAGTGCTTCGACATGTTCAATTTTCTTCCAATATAAAACTTGTGATCGAGTTGGTTCCTCGACACCTTATCTATCTATTGATCCGCCAATCTCGACATTTTCTGGCCATTCTCTTTCAATATGTATGATTCATCCGTTAATACAGAATTCTGGAAGGAGCTATACTTTTATCCATCTGTTGAATCGGGTAGTTGCCCAAATCACCAGAATGAAGTTCTTCAAACAACGGATGGTTTCCTGTATAGCTCTATCAATATCAGTCTCATCCAAGTAGACTCATTTTGTTGATCGCTGTCATTTTTCGAGGCATGCAACAGCCGTCGAATCCTCTATAAGCTACAAGTGAATCTACAGCTTGCCATATCCTAGAAAGGTTCAATCTCACCCCTGGATGGTCCATCTTTTTCTTCAACCTTGATTAGTGCATAAAATAGATGGTATAGTGCAAGGTATATTAGATGATTGCAGATTGTCCAAAGGATACAATGTTTTCCCACAGGTGGGAATCTACATGTAGTATTCTATGAATAAATGTATGAAATGTTGAAATCTTAGCCTCCATTTACCATCCACAGTTAGACAGCCTTTTAGGTTGCAATCAATGACCTAATCCAAGTCAAATACAGAGCTTAATCGAATTCTGCCTTTTTGAAAATCTTATTATGTTCATATACAAAATCCCCTACTCTTCAAAGACAGGACCATATAATATGGAAGTTGTTGGGTGTCTATTCTATTTTCCATTACATACTAGTGATATTTTTGGCAGAAAGTTATCTTAATTGAACTTTGTTATTCAAGTTTATTTATATGGCTACTGTTTCGATTAAACCTTTTCGCCATCTTTTTCTGTTCTCAGAATCTCAAGCTTGGAGCCCAATTTTTGAACCTGTGCTTTTTATTATGCTCTAACTCTACTTTTCATTACAATATGGTTGCTTTCCATTTATTCTCATGCTGGTGCTTCTGATTATCAGGTTGCATACTGTTTCTCCTTTTCAGATTTCTTGCTTATCCTTTCACTCTGCTTATCGAATTTAAAATGAGGTATTCGTTCTAACTTCTTATAACCCTAGTGGTTTAGAACTGAAGAATCGACTTGAGTTCAGTATGTTTTTCTCCTCCAATTCATTTGGAAATTTCTACTAAAGCAGGCCTTGCCATTTTAAAAAACTCAAGGGTATAGCACCTATGCCATTTGCTTTAACATATCCATCCCATCCGTCATGGAGAGGGAACTTATTTCTCCAACATGTAGTCACATATTCAATCGAAGCATGCTGCCAGTATTCTTATTGATGGGAGCCGTCGCAAGCTCATCAAAATAGTCTTTGGATCACCCCCTAATTGTTTTAAAGATGTGTATAGGATGAACAAGATTCGTTTACAACGAGGATATGTATGAAAATGTTGTAGAGAAAAGTGTGACCAAACGTTAACTAAGTTACGAACTATGAATGACGGTATGGATGGTTTTATTGTAATTAGAGTAAATTGAAGCTAGAAATGCTCTAAATTAAACTAGTGAGAAACAGAACCATGCCCATATGGCAGTGAACTATTTGTTTTGAACTAGCAAGGAAACCTGTAATTTTACTCTAGATTATTGAGAAATTAATCATCGATTATGCAATTTCTGGGTTCAAAAGGAAGATGTACTAGTACAACTCTAAGTTCCCTATCTTTCCTTTTACTTTAGTCGATCATCGCGAGATCACTGAAGACAATCTTAAATCATTTCGCTAGTCTTGGCATAAGCGAATATATTAATAGAACAATGTGCAATTGCATTTATAACGGATTTGACCTCCTTGGTTTCATAGGATAAGAGAACTGTTTTCATCTGAATTGTGTGAACCTCAACAACTACAGAGGAAGAGAGATTAAATTTTATGTTATTAGTGGTGCTAGCACTTGACCTAAAAGAAAGTGATTGTTAGCATGTTTAACCCATGAAAGTATCAATAAGTTTCCTTCGTAAGAGAGCACATTGGCAAAATTGGAGAGTAACCTTTAGTGTTAATGTGATAGAAGGTTTTTTTTTAAGATGAAAGGTTAAGTACTACACTAGGTGGTAAGACCCGCTATGATGTATGGAGCGGAATGCTGGTCTTGTGGAGAAAACACAAGTGAATAAGATGTATGCAGTAGAGATGAGGATGTCGTGGTGGATGTGCGAGGTCTCCCTGAGGAATGGAGTTCCGAATGGGAGGATTTGGGAGTAGCTGGGTGTCTCTACTATCCAAGATAAGATACAAGAGGCGAGATTGAGATGGTTTGGTCTTGTTATATATAGAGGCTTGGAAGCTCCAGTTAGACGGTGCGAATCACTATAAGTTGACAGAGAGTAGAGGGGGTAAAGGGATACCAAAGAAGCATTGGAGTAAAATTATTGAAAAAGATCTAACTTTGCTCGGACTAATAAATGACATGGGTCATAATTATTCTTCTTAACAAAATAAGATAGCGGTTATAGGGTAGTTGGAAAGATGTTATTAGATAATTCGCAACAACTTTCTTATCCCTATCTCTATTTTAAAGATTAACAGTGTTAATATCTGATATAGGGAAGCTTTTTTGGTCCAGTGTGCCCAACGATTTTCTCTATATTTGTTCCCTATTAACTAGAAAAGGAAAAGAAAAAGGGAAAAAAAAATTGAGTGTCAAACTGACATCAAGAAATCTGACCAAAATCGTGGCTACTTTCTCCAGTTTTGAACTTGGCAACTCAGATCTTATAAAACTGGACAATAGTAGATGAAAACCCTTAATCTGGGTAATTTGTATCAAATTGCCTCATGAAAAGAGAAAAAGAAAACATGAATCACCAAAAAAAGAAATAAAAATGAAGGTCTCCACTCAAACTCTAGAAGGAGATTTATTCTGATTGTGTGTGTAAGGTACTAAATTGAACTTCAGATTTGCAAGATTGAGATTTGTGAATACAAATCTACCAAAATTTAGTCAAACGAAGAGAGATAAAAACAAGTATATCTGAAGGAAGGAGCGAAGATGGTGTCGATGGAGAGAAAAATGGTGGCATGGGTTGCTTTGTTGTGTGGGAAATGGCTGGAGGATGGGAGACCCCCTCTCAATTTATGATGGCGTCGCTTATTTATGGGGACTGCTCTTTTGGTTCCCTCAATCTAGGGAATGAAATAGGACATAAAGAACCGAATAGAGATACAGATAGGGATTAATAATCCATTGGGTGGGGTTTTTTCCTCCCATTCTTTAAATATAGAGTTAGGGCATGGTATGCAGACTCCTTTGAGAGTGATCTTAGGATAGTACAAAGTTCTTTTACATTTATTTGTTATTTATATGGTATATACATGTCATTTATTTGTTATATGTTCATTCATTTGTTATCCATTGCTTTCCATTTCCTGTTGTTATTGACATATTGCCTCAATCTGTTATTCTGCATTACTCTCAGCTTTATTCTTACACACACCTCAAATCTTTCATATTGAACTCACCTTAAAATTTCATATTTCCACAAGCCTACTCAAAATATATGATTTTCAACCCATTGTTTTCAATTCTTGTTTATAATTTCTTCTTGTTAATGTCCACAAGGCATCGGAAAATAGTCTCACTATTATTGAAATAGTGGTAAGACTGCGTACGCCTAGTCCGCCCTAAACCCCATCATGGCAGGACCAATTGGTTTGTTACTTTGTCTTGAAAATATCAACAAATTACTTGGAAAGGTTTGAGTGTTATCACGCTCATAAAATCCATCAACCCGTTAATTTCATTTCTTCAAAAAGGCTCATTACATCAAGTGCACCATATTGTCCATGTCCCTCTATACACTACACTACAACCTATACAACCACATCACCTGATTGAGACAAAGGGAAAATAACATAAAAAACATCTCCAACGCCATGGTCCATATTCATGAATACCTTGATCTCATTGATGATCTCCTCCTCTGACTTCCAGCCTGTATGGAAACATCTTGAGTTCCTTTCCCTCCAAATGTGATAAACCAGAGCTGCATGACATCGTCTCCATGCCTTTGCTTTCCTTGACCTCCCTCTGAAGGATGGAACAATCCAGTTAATCCAATCAACCCACGTTCGACATCCAAACCTCAACTTCATAACACCATTGATGCCATGAACTACTTTCTAAGTAAATGCATAGGAACAAAACAAATGATCTACGGCTTCTGAGGCCCCCCCCCCCCCCCCCCCCTCTGACACAGGGATACATTCACCCTCAGCTGCCAGTCCATGCTTGATGAGCCATTCTTTAGTTCTCAGCTTTTTCCTAAATACTAGCCAAGAAATGAAACCATGATTTGGCATAATCTACACATCCCATACACACCTCCACCAGTTCACTCCCCCCCTCCCTTTTTTTTTTAAAACAATAGACATCGTAAAAATATTAACTGTGGAGAATTGATGAACCATTCCCAGGTACTCAGCTCGGAGCCTCAACAAACTCTTCCAATACTTACTATCAGACACCCTAATCACTGCATCCCAAACATCATCTTCGCGTAAATACCTCTCATGGATCCATCTAATCCACAAGGAATCCTTTTTATGTTCAATCGCCCATATTCTCTTCACATGGAACGCCTTATTCCACTCTAGCAGATTCCTAAAATCAAGGCCGCCCTCCTGCTTTGATACACAGAGATCATCCCCAGCCACAAGATTGTTATACTGCTTTTCTTCATGGCCAGACCACAAGAAGTTTCAACATAATTTCTCCATCTCTGCAAGCACTGCTTTGGGGGAATTGAAAATTTGATACCAGTAGACCTGTACACTAGTAAGAACAGAGCCAATTAAGACCCTTCTTCCAGCATAGGACAGCAGGGGAGTTTCCCAGCCTTGGATCCTTCCAAGTACTTTGTCAATCAAAGGTCTATACCACCTTACTTGCACCTTCCTATCTGTCAAGAGAACACCTAAATATTTGATAGCCAAAACTCAAGAAGGTTCACAATATCAATTTGCAGCCCCTTTGATACCTCTCCAAAAACAACTTGAGATTTCTGCACATTGGATATGAGACCAGTAGCTTTCTCAAAATGGGTCAATTGCTCCTTGATAGCACAAGCAGTTTGGTAGACTCCTTTGCCAAAAATAGCCAGATCGTCAGTGAAACATACTTGTATGACCTTCAAGGAGTTACAGCCTGGATGGTACTTAAACTTTGCTTCCAGGACCATGTATCTCAAGATTCTTTCAAGGTGCTCCATAGCAATCACAAACAAATATGGAGACATAGGATCTTCTTGACGGAGTCCTCTACCACCTGAGAAAAAATCATGACAAGAAAATGAAGTTGTAGATACGCAGGTCATGACTCTGTCAATGAATGGAAACTGAAGGGCAGTCATCATATCAGCAAGGAACACCCATTCAATGCTATCGTAAGTCTTTTTTAGGTCAATCTTCACCATCAACCTAGGGGAGATCCCTTTACGTTCATATCCAACCATTAATTCCTGACAGAGCAAGATGATGTCCGTAATATCCCTTCCAGGAACGAAAGCCCCCTATGCAGCACTAATCACTTGTGTAAGAACTGGGGACATCCTAGTGGCTAAGAGCTTAGAGATCACTTTATAACTCACATTGCACAATGAAACAGGCCTGTACTCAGACGCTCTTGATGCATGAGGATGCTTAGGGATCAAACGAATCACAGTCGTATTGATTTGTTTGAGGATCCTTCCATTTTCAAGAAAGTCCTATACTGCTTCAATCAAGTCCCTCGAGATTATATCCCAGTAATGCTTAAAAAAATTTCGAGGTAAACCCATCCGGGCCTTGGGCTTTGAGATCATCAATTTCCCACAGGGCCTGCTTGATATCCTCCACAGTAAAAGGAGCAGTGAGTTGATTCTGATGTTCAATAGTTAGTACAGGTCCTATAACAATAGCTTCCATCTTCAACTGTTCCAGAGAAGAACAAGATCCGTCAATCAAATTCTGATAGAAGCTTACCACCTCTTTATTAATCATCTCTTGATCAGTTGTCCGTACTCCCTGATCATTAGTAATACTGGAGATTCTAGATCTTCTTCTATTGCCCTTCACAACAACATGAAAATAAGGCAGATTTCTATCCATCCTTACAACCCATCTATTCTTTGCCAGTTGCTGAAACTGCATCTCCTAAGCAAGCATTAATCTCTTCAGCTTCCTAACTTCTTTGTGCATATCCTGTCTTTTTTTCTCAGAGAATCCATTGTCCAAGTCTTTTTGTAGCTGCTTAAGTTGCCTCATAGCATCCTGCACCCTACTTGAGAGATTAAAGAAGTTATCTTGATGTAAAACTCTCAGTAAAGGCTTCAGAAGCTTAAGTTTTTGGACACATCTATACTTGACATAACACTGCTCTGGAGTATCCCATGCTCGTCTTACCACTTCCTTGAATTTCCCATATGTAATCCAATGGTTTAAGAACCTGAATGATCCTCTCCCCTTTTCTTCCCCATAGTTGCAAGTAAGGACCACTGGAGAGTGATCTGAGATACCCGCCTCATCATATAACGCTTCAGTATCATGGAAAGTATCAAACCAAGCACCATTTTCCATAGCTCTATCTAGTTTAATTTTGATCCAAGAGGACTCCCCTTGGTTATTATACCAAGTATGGAAACAACCAACTCCCCTAACATCCTCTATACCAGCATCCTGAATCACTTCTATCAAAACTTCACAAGGCTATGAATGAACTCCATGGTATCCAATCTTTTCTTCCTGCTTCATAAACGCATTAAAATCCCCCATAACAGCCCAAGGCCCATCTATACACCTTCCTTCCTCTGCTAACCAACTCCAAAACACTTTGCGAAGCCTACTGTCCTTCCTTCCATAGATCAAAGTCAAGAAGAAAGAAGCACTTCCAGTCATACCCTTGTCCAGACAGTGAATAAATTGGTCAGACTTTTCTAGTAGTTCTACATGCCATCGATTCGTGTCCCACACAGCTCAGATGCGCCCATTATACACCTCGTCATAATTATCCAGACATTCCTAATGCTTGAAGCACCTCTTCACTATTTTCTCTTTTGTTTTTGAGCATTTAATTCGACTCTCAAGGCATCCAAACAAAGACACATTGTACTTGGCTAAAAAATGCCTTATTGCTTTATGCTTCTCTGAAGTATTAAGTCCTCTTATATTCCAGCTATCAATCGTCTTCATGTAATTCCTCTATCACCCCCCTTATCCACACACATCCTACTCTCCTCAGTTTCAACGACCAGAGCAGCACTTGACACAGAAGCAGCCTTCTCCAACCCAGGTGATTGTAGATGATAAGAGCTAACCTGCTCCCTCTTGTTATTCTTCTTTTTCACCTCCTCCCATTGAGACTCGGGATTAGACCGAGCTATCTCATTTTCCTGAACAACATCAGCTTGTTGCCGATCTATACCAGCACTAGGAGCAGCAGTCTTAGGAATCCATTTCTGGACTACCTTTGGCTTCTACTTACAGTGAATTTCCCTATGGCCCCAATGATGGCATGTAAAACACTTGACAGGATAAAATTCATAAGCAACCTTCTACTGAAGTACCTCCCCATATGGCCCTCTAAACGAAAATTCCTCAATCACATCTTCTCTGGTATCCATTTCAACTAGTACTTTGACATAGGTTATACGCTCTTTATCAGCGGTCATACTATCAAAGCGAATAGGATGCCCAACCTTACTGGCCAGGTTATCAAGTGTCCTCTTCCCCCAAAATTGCAAGTCAAGGTCCAAGAGTCTGATCCACACAGGAACACGACTCACAGTATCTGTTTCAAAAACAAAATGAGGTATCCATTCACGCAATACAATAGGAAGTCTGTTCATGAACCAGTTCTCACCCAAAAATTGTTTACGATCATCCTCATCAGCGAAGCGAAAGACAAAATAACCTTTCTCATGAAGATGAATACTAGGTCTAGCCACTCTCGTCTAATACCTTTCCACATAAGCCTTCATCATAGAGAAAGGGACTCGATCACCAAGAACATACCATATCAAAGCGAATTGCCAGTATTGACAGGCCTCTACTACCTCATCAAGAGTAATCTCAATTTCATCTTCCCGATGAACATAAGAGAGTTGATAACCTGAAGGTGAATCCCTATTATTCCCAGAACCATCCCCATTCGGTCCACCCTTAATCACCTCTGCATATGATCGTCGCTTCTCGTCTACCAAGGGAGTAAGGACCGCAGATCACCCTTCACTCACCTGATTATTCTCCTCATCCAAACCAAACCCTTGTGGCGAGCCTGCCTTCATTAAACCCCCAGAAGCACTACCAAGAATACCATCCTTCAACGCAACCTCCTTCTCAGCTTCTTCCTCAACCTGCGCTCCCCAACTCACCTTCAAGTCCCCTTAGGATTCCTCTTTCAAACCCATTTGTGCCTCTTTCGAAGCCTTATTCGTAATCAGTCCCTTCATCGCTTCCTTCCCTTCGCCCTTCTTCTTCCTAGCCATCACTGTCGTAGGGGTGAGGACCACGTGATCGCCACCAGCATCACCCAAGGAGAAAGCTCCAAACCCTAGCACTCAATTTCGTCTCAACACATCGCGCTCATAACATCAAATAGGAGATGATCAGGTCATCATGCTTTTGGTCATCATAAGTTAAATTAATTTTTGTCTTGATCAAATTCCATATTGATATATTTACCTTGTCTTCCTTATGCTCATCCTTGTTCTCTCAATACAGAATAATTACTTGGTTTGGAGACACACACAAAATTATGTGTGATTAGATCGTTAGTCTTTTCAAATCAATGGTTGAGATTGACT
This sequence comes from Drosera capensis, assembly GCA_001925005.1. NCBI lineage: Eukaryota > Viridiplantae > Streptophyta > Magnoliopsida > Caryophyllales > Droseraceae > Drosera > Drosera capensis. The sequence continues at coordinate 10,822 of LIEC01006517.1, forward strand.
TTAATGTAAAAATGAGCTTTTTATCTCATGCATTAATTATCAAATCCAATGGTCTAGCTAGCCACACAAATACTTTTCCCTAATTACTTTCAATTTAAATATCATATGGTGCATCCTCGGGCATGTCTATTATTGTTCCATGTCGTTTTGTCTTGATCCTATTTCCTGCTGATACATTTACCTTGTATTCCTGATGCTCATCCTTGTTCTCTCCGCAAACGTAGTTACTTTCAATTCAAATATGGTGCAATGTCAGCTGAGAGGTCAATATCGATCCTGTCCTCAACTTAAGTTAGTTCCTTCAGTCATATCCATTAGCCCACTGTAATATCTTCTCCAAGCTATTTCTCATCTCAAGTCAACTATCGCTTACTGAATTAAACTTCATACCCATATTCTCAGCCCCCAGGCAGCTATGCCTCTCAGTTCTCCCATCTTTCGTTGACGGTGTACATAGTTGCATGTTCAACCTTCAACACACGCATTCTCAGCTATCAATTAAATTCACTATCCTTGAGGTTGATGCAGCAAATTTGACCTCTATGAGATCTTCATCTCTCTAGGAAAACTCCTCCTAGGCTCCTAGCCATAATAGACGAGGTCCCACCAGGGAACAACCTAGTGTGCCTTTAGGAGGAGGATCAAAGATAATAATACTTTGGGCATTTATCTTCTGCTCGAGCTCTTGATATGACTCATATGTGTGTTTCCTAATGCATCTATAGGATTCAGTGCTCAGGGTATTAGATTTCTCATATGTCAGGCTCGGAAGCTTGAAGCTCAGTTGGATGAGCACATGATTTCCTATCGTAAAGTGGTTGCTGCAAAGGATGATTCTGAAGATAAGGCACTTGAATCTGGTATTGAGCTGCTCATTAGACAGCTACAGCAAGTAGAATTTCAAATGAAAGAATGGGTCTCATCTGGGGGCTCGGAGGTGGTTTCCCATACATTGACCCGGCATCAAGAGCTACTTCAAGATATAACTCAGGTAAATTTAGCTCTTTCTCTCTTTTTATGTGTCATGGACGATCTCACTTTAAACTATTTTATATGCGATTTCAAAGCATATCAATTGTATGTTAAGGAAAACACCCTGGTATTGTAACATATCAATTATATGTTAAACAAATATATCCAATCAATAGTGCTGCCACAGGATGAAAGGAAGGGCACAAACATATTACCTACTATCATTCGGACCCCATCCAAATCTGCCCATATAACTTATAAGGCTTAACCTAAAACCCGAATCCCATCCAACGCCTTTTAAGGTCTTTTGGGTCAATAGAACTAATCTTCCTGTTGACAGAACTAAACTTCTTTGGTGGGAGTTCTATGTTTATGGCCATAGGGAAGGGTGTCACAGTGAGAAAGATCAGTATTTTCTCTTGAAATAGGGATGGATTATCACCAAGAATGAGTCTGTAATATCGGTTTGGTTTTCTTGCAAAAAAACTAGAACCACAACGAATTCCACATCAATGTCCTCCTTTTGTCTTTCAAAATGCTTTAATATCAGGCTCAGGCCAATCGAAGGATCGACTTTATGTACCCGAAGAAGGTGGGATGGTGCTAGAAGCTATGCAGCATCATCGGGAAGAGTTGGTTCAAGCATGGAAGGTCATCTAGTCTTCTAAATTTATTCAGAGACATAGGGTGCTCGGAATATGGAATGGGATCCCTGCTAAAAATGATTGGAGTTTGTCTCTTCGTTTCCTGAACGCGTTTGCATTATCGGCACAAGTTGCTGAAAAGTCTTCACATGGTCCATTTTAATCTTGAGGAAGTTTGATCTCTTTGCTTTGTTTTGCGGAGTTCCTTTCAGAGTCCAAAATCTTATGCGTCATTACGAACTTGAGATTTTTTTTTGTGGCAAGTATTTTCTCAAGCAAGCCAGTACAAGTTCCTGATTTGCTAATATGCAGCTGCTAACAAATGCGAACTGCTCCTCTATCGACTAACTCATTTGGACTGTAATGAAAACATTAAAATGGCCACACTAGAGTCTATACACTATTTTCATGCATGAACGAGCAACATTATCTGGAGTCTATACACTATTTTCATGCACGAACGAGCAACATTATCTGGAAGCACAGCTAAACCATTGAATACTCTTTGATTGTGTTCAGAGCAGTTCCATAAATGGTTGCTAAACACCAGCTTCTGTGTTGCCTAGCCATGGTTATTTTCCCTCTAACAACCTTCATCATCCATTCAGTCCGAGAGTCCCAGGAGAGCTTTTGCAGTTAAGTTTCATTGAGTGCAGATCAAGCTCTTGACATTCTAAGCAATGGGGCAAGGAAAGAATAGATGGTCACGAATCCCCAAAGCCTCACTGTACAGAACACATTGCTCATCAAAGTTCAAATCCCACACAGCTGCTCTGTCTTTGGGGAGTAATCTGTTTTAAGATACTAACCATGCTTTAAATGACACTCTTGGCCTGATGTCCTTGAACCATATGAATTTCCACCATTTTATTTTATCATCTCTAGGAGTTGGGATAGCATACCTATGGGTTACTGAGCAGGGGCTCATCATAAGCATCTCCCATTGCTGATCATTTCTGCTTCTCCAGGCCTGTCTCATCACACCCTTTCTTTTTAAACAAAGCTAACCATGGCCAAGGCCATCTTGGCTTGCAAGAATGGAGCCATTTAATCCATAGTCGTTCTTTTTTCATAGAGATTGCCAAGACTTGCTTGAAGAGAAGGGCAATATTCCAGTCAGCGAAAAGTTCACACACAATGATTCAATGCTGAAATATGTCTTTCCAAGCAACAATAGCTTTCCTCCTATTAAGACCTATATCAGGCTATAAATATATCTTGAACAGATTGAAGATACTAGATTGAGAAAGAGAACAGCAAACGACACACGAATTTTCGCGGGAAACCCGAGTACCGAGAGAAAACCCACAACACCACCAGAAACCCGGGTGACAAACCACTGTAAAGCGAGAATTATAGATTGTATCAGATCTGCTTATATATATACACCAACCCGTGCTCTGCGACTTCAGGTTGGCTTGACGCACAGTCATGCACCTAGTGCATGGCCTCCACAGGCCATGCTCAGTGCCTAACAGAGAACCCACAGGCATGGACGTGCACCACATGCCCCCTGACCCCAGTCTACTCACTCGGATGTGGAACCCCATACTGACTCGATTCAACGTAGCGCACATATATCGGAAACATGAAGTAGTCGACAACCTCAACATATCTAGCTCTAGTAAATATGAATAAATAAAAGCATGGATTTTATCAGTTGGAGTCTACCACTATAAGACCATAGCCTAGCAGACCAGCTTCGAATTCTCCATGTGATTTTTTTATTTTTTTATCATTTTAAGTATTCTTGGCTGTTACATTTTTTTTTCCTTTGTTTTTTATTTATTATTATTATGTTTATGCTATTTTAATTTTCTTTTCTTTTATTCTATTCTATTTTATTGGTGGTACATATGTTGTTTCCATGGTGTACAACTTGTAGAATAAGCATTTTGTTGTCTCTACATATTTCTTTGTTGTCTTATAACATGATCAATGAGAATCACTAACTTGTTGTGTGTTATAGAACTAAAAGATTAAGCATCTTGTTAAGATATAAATTAATGGACCTTATATCAGTTTAGACTAGAGGTAGAAATAGTTTCTCAACATGATATCAGATCATGTCGTGGCATAAAGTCACAACTTCGATCTCTGTCTTCTCCATTTGTTGTCACCTATGTGGCTTATTATGTGGGAGTCGGTGCATTTGTTGTCCACACTTCATACCCCAATGGGTTTTCATATGAGAGAGAGTATTAAGATATCAGTGGGTATTCTAGCATCAGTGCAAACTTTGAGTAGAAAGGGTTCCTTACTCACCTCAAACTTGTACTTGTGTAGTAAAAGATGCACTAGTGTTCTAAAAATGTTCAACTAAAGAAAAGATTACAACACAATATATATATATTCAATAGTGGCCAGAACTTTCCTTCTTCCTAGTATTTAGTGACCTTCTCCAGATGTCGTCCCTTGGCCAGAATAATTATGAATGTATTTTGTTAAAAAGATCAAAAATTAAAACAGAATATTTGCACGGCTAGTTACTCATGAGGTTGATATCACCGATGGTATTTCAGAAATGATAAAGTCGAGTGGATTTCTACCCTCTTCTGGGATGTTGGATGTTGGATGATTGCCGCGTTCATCATTTAGGACATACGAGGTGTAAAAATTCTCATTGTTGCTAGTACTTTGATTTGATGAGTTTTATAGTTCTTGTGTTGATTTTTCGAGCTTTTGGCATTGAGTTCATGCTTTGCCTTGGTAAGAACTAAGAACTTAACTGGAGATTTAGATCGACCCTTCTTCACATAATCTGCAGTTTGACATTTGTCTTGAGTTATCACTTTATTTCTTCTTCTTTCGTTCTGTGTTAGAGTGCATTTAGGACTCCAACTTACTATCTTGTCTTGATTGAAGTGCAGGAGTTTAATCTGCTTCGTTCTAGGCTTAGAGCTAAGCAAGAACATGCTTCACTCCTTCAGGACTTCAGGGAATTGGACAGGAGCCGATTGGACTTGGAAGAAGGTGGGGATTCAGTAGAACATGCTCTCCTAAAAGAGCATGTTTCTATCGGCAGAAGTACCGGGCAGGTATGTAAAAAATACTTTGCGTTGACAACCATTTGCACAAACTTGAACATTCCTTCTTTTTGTATTTCCTCCTTGGGGCTCATTCTCTCGATGTGTAAGCATCTGGAGTTATGTTTGTGGGTATTGTTCCATTGGCAGCTTGTTAGTGTGCGATTTTTTTACCGATCCCCCCACCACCAAGGGGGAAAATTAAAATCAGTATTGTGTACGAGCAGTTACGACCTTTTATTGAGATGGACTTTGTTCCGTATCTCAGGGTGATCAAACAACTTTCTTCTTATAAAGTTATTGCCATTGATGATAGTTCGTTTCACTTAATTTTTGTGAGTCCAAATTAATATTTTTTTCTTGTGTCATTAAGCATAATAAAGTTTATTCTATAGGATGCATGTTAAATATCATTTGTTGTAGAAATAATTTAGTTACTTTGGGATTAAGGGAGTGCCTGATAAGACCCTCTCGTCATAGTCACCTTGGTTATGAATTTGGCATCATATGAGAGGGTTACGCTAGGACCATGACCGGTTCCAAAGCATTTGTCAATTTCCTAGAGGTGAGATTGACTTGTTTGGGAAAAGGTTTAATTGTTGATGTCTATATTTACCTCTTTAGACAAGAGACGTTGACACTGAGCAATATGAATTGTGTTGCTTTCTTGGGCAAATGCCTTTTGGTTAAGAATACTTAATTGTAAGTGCGTTTCTGGTGCCTTAGTGCCCTGTATGATGAGGGGCTATGTTGAATTGTCTATGGGTATATGCAAATATACCCAGAAAACCAAAATTTTTGTTCTTGGAGGTTAAGATTTTATTGTCTAAGATTTTCTCTAGGCATGGCTGTCATCTTCAAAATGTTTGGCCAAGTCCACTCGGTTATAGCTAGTTTTGTATCGACCCTTGTACATGTGCCCTTGATTGTTCTTCTTTGAGCGTTTTAGGTCTTTATTTATAATGAGAATTAACGTTGGTCACTTTTGGGGCTTCTTTATCAAATAGTGTTACCTATTTTTTAGTACCAATTAGTCTTTTTTTTTCAAAAAAAAAAGCCCCAAAAATACCCCTCTACATGTCTGCGCATAATGAAAAGCCCCTAAGCTCGTTCATTTATATCATCATCCTTGTCAGCCATCAGTCCCATCACCCCTTCAGCACCATCACAAACCACCACCTTCAACCTCCATGGCAACCATCAAACTTCAAATGTGATAATATATACAATAAAATCCTAATTAATTCGATATCATATCCTAATATCTAAAATCTTCCTCCATGCCGCCTACTTCTTCCCAGTGATACCACCCATTGCTTCCCCCACACTTATGATCCTCGTTGTTGCCATCAACGCCCACACCCATGTGGATGGATAATTTTACCACACTACGGCTTTGGAAAAAAATCATCGTTTCTTTTTTCTTCTTCTTTTCTTTCTCTTTTTCTTTTTCTCTTTCTTTGGATATTCTTGGGCTTCCAACATTCAGTGGATAAAAACCATAACATTGAAAGTTTTTTTTGTGAAAATAATAATAAATAAATAACCAAAAGAAGAGAAATTTCGTACTGTGAAGGAGATTCCCAACATCACTTGCATATGGAAATTGTCCCACGTGAAAGAAAGTCCATAAGATGTGTAGAACAATTGACATATTGCTTTCCGAGCCATGGAACATCCATGGCAACTATAATGAGAAATTAATCATGAAACATTTTTCTTGATGCTGCAGATGGATTCTTTGATTTCTCATGCGCAGTCAACACTTGGTGCACTTTTCTTTCAGCGTTCAACATTTGGGGGCATTAACACAAAACTCAGCAACGTTGGCAGTCGCCTTCCTACTGTATGTTATCATTGAACTATATCTTACTGAATCCGAATAGGGTTTTGCTTGTTAATTTACAAGTCATAGATAGAGAGCATTTAATTTGACAGGATAATAGGGCTGCAGCCTCTCTCAGAAAATTGGGGAAAAAAAATGTTTATAATTTAAAAATTATTTGCTTTCAAAATGTTGTTGTCATCTTTTTAAGTTTGTGAGAGGGGTTGCAACAAGCACGCTGCAGATGTTGCATGCCCTACATTTTTTTAATTTAATCGACATTTTTATAAGGAATCATGTCAAGCTTTCTTAATCATATTTGATATACAAAACTGTTATGGTGAAGAGCCAATTCCTCAAGTGGTGGGATGGGTATACAAGTTCGGATTTAAATAAGTCCATCGAAGTTGGGTGGTTCTATGCAGTTTTTTTTTAATTTAATTTTGTGTTTCACGAAAGGATTGTTCTTATGGGTTACAGTGACTGAACAGTGTGCCAAAGGATCATTTTTAGTTGCCTCGTTAGTTGGGGCTACATTGGACGTTGCATTTATTCTATCATTCCAACTGTATATCGTCTTTGAAGAATGTCATCAGCGTCGTTGTGGAATCATGCAGTTCATCCCACATTGTGGTATAAAGGGATTCATTTGTTTCGGTCGACTAAATTTTCTTGAATTGGTTGCAGATTAATCATGTTCTATCTGCTATAAAGAGGAAAAAGTCGACGGACACCATTATTCTTTCCCTTGTAGCATCAATCTGCACGTTCCTGATCTTCATTTACTGGTTGACCAAGTAGGGAGACCCTTGCATTCTCTGTCTAGTTTTCATCATCTTCGATCTCTCTTCTGGTACTGTTCTTTTTCTCTACCCAATTGGTGGCACTCAATATATTCCAGGGATGATCATGATGGAATGTTCTATGGTAAAGTTCCCTACTCACCTATACTTGTATGGGGGCTGCATCTTTAATAGCCTTCTTCTTACACACTGATTGATGGGGTTCTTGGTTATATTACCCCTCTGTTTCTCGTTCTTATGCGATTAGACTTGAATAGAAAATTTGGGCGTGTAATATTTTGTGCTTTTGGTGCAAAGGTATATGCAATTGGGCAGTTTGCTCTCTGTATGTTGTAGAATTGTTGATTGTAGCATTTGGCATATTTTTCCCCTTGATTTTTCTCTGTTGTGTTTTTCTCTTTTTATTTTTTGTTTTACTTTTTTTTTCTATGGAAAGCATTCGAATGCAGTCTATATTACTAGATGCATGATTTCCCAAAATTCGAATGTGGGCTTCTTTCTATGCGATTTGTTGATACAAGTTAAAAGACCCGTGTGTTGGTGCATAGGTTAATTACTATTAATAGATTAATTACTATTATTCAATATATTTATGCAAAATTGGTGCATAGGTCATCTAATGCAGTTCATCTAACTCTCAAAAAAAAAAAAAAGGGAAAAAAACTGCTTCACATGAATCTATGGAACTCACCAAAAATAAGAAAACGACCTTTGCGAAGACATGTTACTGTGTCTTATCCAATCTTATATATAAAGAGGAGAAATATGTAGCTATCAAGCATAACATTACAAAACAAGCTGTATACAAAGCATATACATAGTGATAACCGTGTAATTCAGAACATTTGATAACATTTATATTGTACATGTATTTCAATCGTAATTAGCATTTTCATGCTTGCATTGGTAGGTTCACAACTTCACATGTGCTTTGCAGCTGGGAGCTTCCATGAGCAAAGGATTCACCTCCTGCATTACATAGAATCATGCAATGAAAAAATAATAAGGATAGTATGATGCAAGAAATTACAACTATTTCAAATGGAAATAACACTATAAAGTAAGGAAATTTTCTAGGAAATAAATCTATCGTTAGTATATGATTTGATTTCACAAAATCTTCAATAATCTATCACTATAATTTATTCAAACATAACACTATGTAGTTCATAATTATACATTGCATTTCAAATTTCCTAAACAAATGATTCATAAATTCATAGCTTATTACCTGAAGTGGTATTGTTCCAAAATATTGGGAGATTCGAATGAGATTAAGCTTATTAGGAGAAAACATGGCAATGTTTATGTTGTATACTTCATGAACTCTTCATCCAATGACGCCACTTGTTTCTATGCAAATGAAATAAAAAAAGGTGATATCGCCTTGGCATAGAAAACTGACGCATTTAAACTTTAAAAACATATCTAAATTTCCTTCACAGGATTTACTAAGAGGATTACCCATGGTAAAGTTTTGCAAGGATAGGTTATGTGCTTCCTATCAACATAGGAAGCAAACTAAGGTAACCGTCAAAAGCACCAATGCTGATCAAACAGTAAGGGTGCTTGAGTTACTGTATATGGACCTGTTTGGTTCAGTAGAGGTTGAAAACCTAAGTAGAAAGAATATACACTAGTCATTGTAGATGATTTTTTTAGATACACATGGATATTCTTTCTTGCAAGATAAGTGAAACTTGTGATGTGCTAACTAGACAGCTTATGCAAATTTCAACTGAAAAGGGTCTATAGGTTATTGCAATACAAAGTAATCATGGAAATGAAATTGATCAATATGGTTTTGACCAATATTGCAATGACCATGGCATTAATCATAATTTTTCTACACCTAGGACCCCTCAACAAAATAGGATCGTAAAAAGGAAAAATAGAACCCTAATAAGCTGCTAGGACAATGCTGCATGAATCTAAATTAGCATAATATTATTGAGATGAAGCAGTAAATACAACATGTTATGTTCTAAATAGATGCCTTGTACATAAACTGTATAACAAGACTCTGTATGAGATTTACAAGGGATAGACCCCATCCAATGTTATTTCCATGTGTTTAGATGTAAATTCTTCATTCATATTAATCAAAAGGTTAACAAAGGAAAATTTGGGTCAAAAGTAGATGATGAGATCTTTCTAAGATACTCTTCTATCAGTAAGGTTTTAAAAGTGTTAAACCAAAGAACCAATGTAATCGAGAAAACCATTCATGTATCTTTTGATAAGTCTGACCATACAGACACACACAAAAATAATGAGGAAAATACAATGGTATATATTGATGAGAATGATGAACAAGAATATTTCACAACAAAAGAAGACACAGAAGAGTTACCTATAGTAGAGCCTCAACAGGTTGCAGAAGAGTAATCTGCACTAGAGTCCCAACAATAATTATCAACAGATGATGATGGTGGAAGAAAAAGAAGTCAGTGGACAGAAGATTATCTAGCTGAGTTCATTATAGATGATGCAAATGACCAGTAAGGACTAAAAGGGCTATTGCTACAGAATTCCTTTCAGCATGCTTTATCTTAGAGATAGAACCTAAGAAGATTGAGGAAGCTCTTAAGGATAGTGACTGGATCAATGCCATACAAGAGATACTCAATGAATTTAAGAGAAATGAAGTATGCCATTTAATTCCAAGACCTAAGAACTATCCTATGGTAGGATGTAAAAGGGGTTTTAGGAATAGAAGTGATGAAAATGGAACTATCATTAGAAATAAAGTTAAACTTGTTGCTAAAGGATATTCACAGGAGGGAGGCATTGATTTTGATGAAACCTTTACCCATGTACCAATACTTGAAGCCATAAGGATGTTCTTAGCATATGTTGTATATAAGTACCATAAGGTATATCAAATAGATATTAAAAGTGTCTTTCTGAATGGAAAAATACATGAGGAATATGTAGAACAATCTCCTGGTTTTGAGGATTGTAAGTATCCTTAGTATGTTTACAGACTTGACAAAGCTCTTTATGGATTGAAACAGATTCCAAGAACTTGATATGAAACTTTGTCAAGTTTTCTTATTGATCATGGGTTCAATAGAGGAAAGATAGACACAACTCTCTTAATAAAGCATCACAAGGATCACATCTTATTGGTTTAAATATATATTGATGATATTATTTTTGGAAGTAAATGAAAAATTATGTGATAGGTTTTCTAAGCTTATGACGCCTAAATTTCATATGAGTCTCATGGATGAACTCAATTACTTCTTAGGCCTTCAAGTGCAACATGGTAACAACGACAGTTTTATAAGCCAATCTAAATACCTAAGAATATGATCAAAAAGTTTAGTTTGGAGCATGCCTCAACAATGAAGACTCCAATGAGCTCAACCATTAGAATAGATAAGGATGAGTGTGGAAATTCAATTGATCAGAAGTTATACAGAAGCATCATTGGATCAATGTTGTATCTTACTACAAGTAGGCTTGATATCATGTACTCTATATGTGTTTATGTTAGGTATCAATCCAATCCAAAGAAATCACACCTTACTGCAGTCAAAAGAATTCCGAGATATCCCAAAGAAACTCCTAACTTAGGGTTATGATATCCTAAGGAATCTAGCTTAGAACTAATGGGTTTCTCAGATGCTAACCTTACACGTTGCAGAATAAACAAAAAAAATACAAGTGGATCTTGCCAATTTTTTGGTTTGAGATTGCTATCATGGTTCAGTAAAAAAAATAAAATCAATTGTGTCAACCTCTACTATAGAAGCAGAATACGTTATTATAGCGAGCTGTGTTGCACAGATCCTATGGATGAAGTCACAACTTCTTGACTATGGGCTTAGCATCTTTAAAATTCCTATCTATTGTGATAACAATTCTGCAATTACAATGTCTGAAAATCATGTGTTTCACTCTAGGACAAAACACATAGAAATAAGATACCATTTTATAGAGATCACGTGCAAAGGCTATTGTCAAATTAGAATTTATCCCCACTAAAAGTCAAGTAGCTGACATATTCAAAAAACCATTAAATGAATCCAAATTTGTGTATTTTAAAAGAGAATTGGGTATATTAGACCTAAATATCTAAAGCAATCATTCCTGCGATTGAATGCTTAAGCTACTGTAGAAAGGTTCAAACCTTACGACATCAATGCTTGTGAATTTATCTTACTACAACAATGTTTAAACCTTACTGTAGTAGGATACGTGAAATTTAGATAGAATCGATATCAATGTTAAAACCTAAACAGTCAATCTATCTGATCTTAAGAAATGTTAAATAATGATTCCAATTCGCTTTCAATTGATGATCTAGTAATAGTTATACAAATTAAAATTTTTTATCTTGATCTTGATAGTGAAGACGATGTCAAGTTAAAGGCTCATGCTCAAGGCATTCAAGCTGAAATTCACACCCTACTTTTTTATCCATTGGAATTATCATTGTCAACCTACTATTTCACCAAAACTATATCGTTAGTTTCGAAAAACTTGCATAATGGTATACAATTGTCTTCTCACTTATCTGATGTAACATATCAGTTATGAGAAACGTTATTGTGTTGGTATATTTGCATTTGGTAATTCTCAATAATTTATTTCAAGTATGAGATCAAATAATAAGCCTTTATTGAAAAAGAAAAAAGAAAAAAAGGGAGTGCATCAATTTTAGTTGTAAAAAGATTTACGAGACTTGTGGTTTTAAAGAGTCATTATCCTCATCCTACTTCAGTGATGGGCTATGAACCAAATCAAACATGTGAACAGCTAAATAAAACTCGGTGAAATGATAAATCAAGCACGAACAGAGCTTGTCTAGCGATAGATCAGCAACCATTGAATTGGAATTGGTTGTAATTGATCAACACACTTCTTTGATGCGATAGAAGAATCAATGATCAGAAATATAACCACCGAATTGGACTTGGTTATCATCAGCAACTCAAAGACGTTGTAGTTGATCAAAGTACCTTTACTTTCGTTTACAGCACCGCTCTGCGTTTTTTTTATATATAAAAGAAAATCCTGAAAGACTTTCCTTTGGACAATCGAATAGTCAGCTCTGCGTTAATATAAACAGGATCAATGACTAAAAAATAACCATCATGAATAGAAACACAATCAAAGAAAATAGGTATCAAATACACTAACCATGGTAATGTCGATGGATAAGTGCACGACTCACAATTTCTTTTTTACAAGAAAGTTGTGATGGAAGTTGGTCATTTGTTCATAACAAATCTTTTCCCATATGAGACAACTTTTAATTTTCGAAAACTCGCAAAATCTCAATCATGTGTCCTTGTGCTAAGATGAATTTATTATCCGAAGTTATAGGGCTAAAATCAGAAAATGAATTCTCAAGATTATCAACGACTTCATCAATCACCTTAGGTCCCTCTTGATGTTGCAATGCTTGAATTTCTCGAAAAACTCTAAGATCTAGCATATTCATATCCGGACTGTTTAGGGGTAGAAATTTCAAACGAACAGCAAAACCATGAGTACAGCTACTTCCAACAGATCGGTAGGTAAAATATGAGTTGACTTACAGCAGAGGCAGAAATGCAGCAGATTAAAGAATACAGCATGGCTGGTTGGTGAATGGAAGGAGATCTTAGAAACGGTCACATCGAAAATTTGAGGTTTGAAATACCATACGACATTGAAGACTCTTGTAAGGGAAGTTGTCTACATCACTGAAGAATATTGCAGGGGACAAACAGACAGTTGTTAACATCAAATGGTACAGTTATGGATTCTAATCCTCTAAACCCTATAAGAAGGGATTCTCTCCGTTGTGAGAAAGTTGACGATAATTGTGAGAACATAACAAGTTGAAAATTCTCTCAAGATCATTAAGCAATCATTCTCGAGAGCTGGATTGAAGATTTGAAAGAAGGAGTTCACTACTCCACCTCAAAAACAAAAACCTGTAAAGTTCTACGTTCTTGTCTTATAAAATTTTTAAGCTTGTAAGGTGTTTCTTTGTAAGTCAAAATAAAAAGATAATGAACTCAGCTGTTGGCTTGATTAAACTGGTCACCAAGGAAAAACTAGACTAAACTTTCGTTGGTTATTTGACAACGACTATCTGAACCAGTATAAATCATTATTCTTCTATTGCTTTACATTCCTTATATTAAAACGGTTAGAAAATAACTTGGACACAATGCGATAAAGTCCTAATGGCTTAAGTCTCAATTATAGATTAGTTTCGTAAGTTTGCAGTAGACTCTATGCATACTATGCAAAACAAGGCTCCATAAAGTTAGCAAAAAAAAAA
>LIEC01006518.1:0-38314 GCA_001925005.1 Drosera capensis
CCCAAACAACTGACCTAATGGAATTTAGTATTAGAAACTAGTAGAAAACTAACCTCACACCAATCCAAGCAATCAATCGCTTTCACCTGTAACAATGGAGGTTCTTTCTTCTTAACGTGTTTCAACTGACGAAAGGCACGCCACATGACCATAGGCTCCCAACTCAAACCAGGAGTGGTTTCAAGAACACCGCGTACGATGACTGGCTCTGCCCTGGACCAATGCCATTGGAAATGTTCTAAATCTTCAGATTGACTGTCAGTAGCAGCTGGATAATATAAGTAGTTATCGCTCGAACTTTCCCGGGAAGCAGCTTTCCTTGAATTACCATTGGCATTGGTGTTATGATCCACGGAACTGATACACGAGCAGCATGGAACATAAGCCTCAGATGCATATTTAACTTCATCACTTGATACTAAAGCTTCTGCCTTTTTCAACAACTCTGAAACATCCAAGGGAAATACTCGTGCTAGTTCAAGCAGGGCACCGCCACAACCACCAAGATGTGATGGAGGGCATGGAATGCTGCCATCTTCATTTGCTTTCCATCCAACCTTTAAATCAATCCAACTTCCATTTTCAGCTCCATGATCTACACCTTCATCATGTAAATTTACCCCACGCAATGTCTGCATTGCAACCTGAGCCATGCTACCATCGTTCTTCGCATTGCGACCAACTGGTTGATTAGTTTGTTCATTCAAGTCACCATGACTAGGTATATCAGGTACAACATTTTCCGTAAGTTCAGGTACAACTGCTTCTCTCGCTGATATTTTCTTTTTGCCAGAACGCTTGGAGAGCTTGGTGACCTTACAGGGTATGCTATTTTCTCCATGCAAGTAATTGAAGACTCTTTCTTCATATTCGACTATCATATCCTTAGCACCACCTTGAGGATTACCAGCACGAATCTCATGACAGCAAGTAAGACACAAATCATAATAGCACAGCGGACAACTTCTGACAAGATAGGAAATAGATGTTTTACAGTAGTTGCTGCATGAGTAGATTATGATGATTAGAAATCCAGCAAAGAGAACGCATAAAGATCACTTTAACCCAAACTCAGTCAAGATTTTACCAAAACATGCGCTCATCCTCCTCACATGTAACTTCCTTTATTTCCAACTCTGAAGCAGCCAGACCTAATAAAAACAAAAACAAACCAACCATTAACAGGTGCGATAGTCAAATCCTGCAAAGAGACTTCATGTCTTAAATGCCTACTTGTTGCAGTCTTGCATATTGTATATTCAAGATGCGATTTAAGCCCAAGGATTGGATTGAGAATACCTCGAATCTTGGCCTCAAAACTTTTCTCCATTAATTGTTCCTCATTTATTTCCTTCAGATGAGGCAAGACAGCTTGAAACAGGTGCATGAAGTGCCGCAACTTATCATCTTCACTTATCTTTAGTTCTGCTTCCTCCTCAAGCAACTATAATAAACCATATTAGACCTTGCACACGAGTCATATTTATCTCAAACGAAACCTGATAAATACAAGTATATGACATGCTATGACAACTAACTCTGCGAAGCCCTCCATCCAAGCGCAGACAAGCCTTGCAATTGCAATTACGACGGCAAAACGGGCAACGCTCGGCGATTTCCTCTTTGGTCATGTGTGGGTACCTACAAGTATCAGTGTATGTTAGTACTACGAATCCCACAAGGAAACTTTGCACAAAGGTGCATCCGGAAGTCATTTTGAGTACAAAACTATACAAAGAAGACTATGCATGGGGAGATAAACCTCGCATAGGATCCACATTCACTTAATGAAATTTAAATTAATATCATGCCACACACCTTGAACACCTAATCATTGACCACTAGAAATAATAAAATCTTCAAATCAACCTTTAATATGATTTCAAAGAAACTAAAGAAAGTTCAAACACACTCTAATGTTTAAGAATTAACAATATTATATTGGCCTTAGTATCCTAGTTTGATCTTTTATTTTAGAAGCAGATAGACTTTCTGGTGTTCTTGCCATTTTTCTTATCGTCATGAGCTTGTTTTGCAAAATTCTTTACAAAGCTTCAGTTACAATCATACACAACAAAGCATCCGATAAATTTTCATGTAAGATAAGTTCCTCAGCATTCTCCATAAACATATTATGAGGTTGGCTAACATCAGAGAGAAAAAAAATGACAGTATGCTGGAGAGATCAGTGAATACCAAGCTTCTATACAGTGGATACAGTATCTTTTCGGCGTTTTCTTACAAGTGGTGCACCGAACCACATCTTTTAGAGTGTACTGGCACTGATGGCACATACCGAAGAGATCTTCATTAAGCTACAAAATCCATAAAAAATCAGAATCACGGAACGTATATAGACGTAATCAGCGACCAACACGATACATCGCATAAGATCATTACATTGCCATCTTTCCTCTCACGCTTCACACGTTCCCGTTCAGCACGCTTCCCACTGTAACCAATCTCATTCTTCACAACACCCTTTTCTCCAATCTGCCAAGATCATAACACTCAAACATTCACAACAAACACAAACCACCAACGTATCAATACAACAATCCATACACACAACAACGCATATATACCGCAATCTCGTCTTTCTCCCCGCTACCAACCCTACAGCACCCCGCCTCGCCATCCTCCCTACGCCTTTTCCCATTCTGAACCAAACTCTTCATCTCATCAGTCCTCACCACCTCATCATCATCCCCAATTTCACCACCCACCTGATTTCCACCCACCAAGTTCTCAACTTTCCTTTTCCTCACACCCTTTCCCCTCTTCCTCTCCACTTCCTTTCTCTTCCCTTCACTTTCCCCGTTTTCCTCACTCATTTTTCTCTTCCCCCTCAAAATCCTTTTCAATCCCACACTTTTCTCATCCCCTTTTGAGTCCTTTTCCTTCACCATCTCACTTTCCTCCCCATAGGATTCTTGATTCTGTTTCTTCCTGGTCCTGCAATTGCTTCTGCTTGAAGGTCCTGCCATGGTTCTTGAGTGCTGGGAGATGAGAAGTTAGGGTTTTTATGAGGATAAAGCTGATGGGTTGTGTTGGGATTCGAGGAATTTTGTAGTGGAGATTTGAAAAGTGCCGCCCAAACTATAGCTATGAGCCTATGATGATTGTGGGTTGGCTGAGATTCGAGATTGATTTGATGGGTGCTTTTTGGTATACCGTGGGAAAGAAAAACAGCGGTTTCTGAGAATGGACGACTATAGAACAGCGGATTAGGTCATTCTTTACTGTAACTTCGTTTTTTTATGCGATCATAATTTGGATATGAATTTCGTATGAGTATTTCCATTCAAAGATGACCTTGTAATGCCTATTTCAAAAACATAGAAAAGGAAACAAGAACAGAACTACTTCCGCTTTCAGACAGAAAAAGGCAGCATTCCAGACGCTCTAGCATCATACAAAATATGCAAGCATCATTCTTACAATAAAAAGAGGCGTGGTCAGACTCCGTTGTGCAAGAAGCAAGAGGGCTACTCGAAGACAAATATTATAGATTACAAAAATAGTCTTGACACCTCAAAATATTATCAGTGAGCAGGAAGCTAACCCTGCCTTAAGCTTCGGGTTATGGGCCTGGTCATCCTTTTTGATAAACTTCCATTCGTTTTTAGCTGAACCATAGAATTTTGCAGAAGTTGTGAAAGACGATTTTTGAATTGATAAGGTTACCTAAAGGTAAACGAGCTTTTAAAAAACCAATGGATATACAGATTAAAACAAGATGAATTTACATCACAATCCCATTATAGATATATTGGTTGTTAAGGCATTTAGTCAGAGAACGGACACTGATTTTGATTAGATATTTTTTTCTATTGTGAAAAGGTTATCTATTCGTGTTGTTTTATGCTTGGCAACGAGCCTATATTTGGAGATTGAGCAGATCGATATCAAGACGGCCTTCTTACACGAAAACTAAGAGGAAGAGGTTTATATGAAGCAATCAGACGGTTTCATTATCAAAGAAAAATAGGATCATGTTTGCAGATTTCAAAAAAAATTTGTATGGTTTGAAACAAGTATTCAGACAATGGTATAAAAAATTTGAGTCAGTTATGGGGAGCAACGCTACCAGAATACTAAGTATGATCATTGTGTTTTTGTGCAGAAATTCTCTATTGATGATTTTATTATCCTTTTGTTATATGTGGATGACATTTTAATTATTGACAGAAATTCTTCTAGAATTGACAGGTTGAAGAAATAACTCGGTAAATCTTTTGTCATGAAAGATTTAGGGCTAGTAAAACAAATCCTTGTAATCAAAATTGATCGTGACAAGATTTCCAAGAAGTTGTATTTGTCACAGGATAAGTACATTGAAAAGGTACTTCAACGGTTCAGTATGGACAAAGCTAAAGTGGTAAACTCTCCTCTTACTACACACTTACTTTGAGCAGTGCGGAGAGTCCTTCTACAGATGAAAAGAAGTAAGACATGTCCAGAGTTTCCTATGCTTCAGCGGTATTAATGTACGCAATGATATGCACTAGACCAGACATACCTCACGCAGTTGGAATTGTTAGTCATTTTCTATTAAATCCTGGGAGAGAGCATTGGAATGCAGTGAAGTTGATTATGAGATATCTTCGAGGTACATCTAAACTTAGACTTTGTTTTGAAATTGATAAACCTACACTGCTTGGTTATACAGATTCAGACATGACTAGAGATATTGATCATCGTTAGTTTACTTCAGGATACTTGGGTACTTTCTCAGGGAGAGCAATGAGTTGGTAGTCGAGGTTGTATAAATGTATTGCACTTTCTACCATAGAGGCATAGTATATAGCGGCAATGGAAGCTTGCAAAGAGGTCTTATAGATGCAAAAGTTCTTACATGAACATAAGTTCAAGCAGGATCGATTTGTATTGTTTTGTGACAATCAAAGCGCGATTCACCTAAATAAGAACTCCACATTTCATGCCAAGTCAAAGCATATTGGCACAAGGTATCATTGGATACGAGAGATGTTCTTGAAGATAAAAAAATTGTTTTTTAAAAACATCCACACAGATGATAACGGCATCGATATGTTTACAAAAACTCTTCCTAGACACAAGCTCGAGGTTTGTCATATGATTACAAGGACAATTGATCCCTCCTCCACATCGTGGTGAGAGGGAGATTTAGTTTAAGTATCACTTTCATGTGAAGCCTAGTGTTAAGTGTGTCTGTGACATTGTCGAAAGACTTTTTCATGCAATTGTCGGGTGTGTGTTACCTTTGTATATATTACATGTGCAATCAACAGGATATATGTATTAGAAGACCAGGAAAAATCACAAAAGGAACAGCAGCTTCGACAGAAGGTTGTTGGTACAAAAGGTGGTCTTCGCAGTTTGTTTCAGGGGAGTGGATCGAGGTTGATTTAATGTCCGATCGTCCTCAAATTTGATCAGCAGATTTACGACACTTGGTTCTTCAGATCCAACAGTTGTGTGACTGAAGTCTCCTATGCCGAGATATTCAGCCCGAAACAACAGCCTGCTTTTTTACTCCGATTTTGATGATCTCTTCTATTGATTCTCCTGTGTGCCAAGATCATGATCTTGATATTGTTGTTGTTGCATGCCTCTAGGAGGACCTTTGTATGCTCATAATTTGAAGATAGTGGAGATTTGAAACGTACTACAATACAGTGGTTTTTACTCTTTTTTACGGGGAGGTTTTCCATGTTAAAATTATGTGTTTTTTCCATTTATGCTTTGAATGGTATTGTGTGCACTAGTATATTCCTAACAGGTTAACACAAACAGAGAGACGTGCGAATTTCAGGTGCTAATCCAATATAAGTTGCATTAGTGATAATCCTCCCATCATCAATCTGTCCATAATCTGAAGCTGGTCAGGCGTGAGCTCCGTTTCTGCAGTATGGAACAAAATATTAACCTGTATAAGACTTCTGAAATAAGGCTTCACAAATTAAGTCTGAGCTTCGAATCCGCTGTCTAGGTCTAAACATTTTAGTTGATTTGATGTCAAGCCATATCGATGAGTATAGAATGAAGCAAGTTAGCTTCACCAACAAACTTGGACCCAATGAAATCGCAAAAACCCAGCTTTAGCTCTCTCAGATACAGCTACTACCCACTTAAAGTTTTCTTTTCTCCGCAGAGCTGAGCTTTGGCATTTCAGCATCAGAAGACATGGACTGATCAAAACAAGGCCTATGAAAGCTATAACAGCCCTCTCATATAAAAGGGCCTAGAGTCAGGACAACTCTTCAGGGTTTGCAAACTTGAAATGAAATTGATCCAGGATGAAAGCGAGCCAGTTCAATGAATAAACAACGAAGTCGGTCCAGAACTAAACTATGTTTCAGCAATTCGGTATTCCTGGATCTGAGAAAAAGTCATAAGAGTGAAGTATCTGAAACATTACTATCATTCCGGATCCCATTAAAAGGCTATGGGATAATTTAATTCAATAAGGTAAGATTAGATCAATTTTCTACTCCTTGGTAGTCTATTCGGAATGCGTTAAAAGGTAGATTTCGTTAACTGCCCGTCAACTAACTGAGAATTGTGAAAAGATTATCTCTTACCAACAATTACTTCGGCTAGGAATTGGGATCAAAATCGATTATCAGTTCAATCAAACCCTTGGCAACTGCAACAATATGCTCTCTTGCTCCAGAATACCTTAGAAGAAGGCCTCAGTCTCTAGATCTATCTATCTATCTTAGTTTTCATGGCTAGCAGAACGAAGTATCCTCCTGTAAAAGAGAGAGAGAGAAAGAAAAATCAACTTTTGCATACCGCGTCAGCCATATTATAATGAAGCTTGGTAACAGAATCTCCACGACCAAGCTCTTGCATCACTCCATGAGCAATGTATGTCTTTGGCCCCAGATCGGGCTTCAGAGAACCCGCCGGTAACTTCGTGGTGAGATTGATAAATACCACGGTGAGGATGTGCATACTCATTGAATGGCAAGCTTTAATAAACTGAACCCCATGTCGTGGTAAACGTCTCTCAAAGTCAGTAGATGGAGGCCAATCCTTTAACTTCAGCATTTTAGGCCAGTTCATGGAGTCAAAAGAAACCGACTAATAATTCTTGAACAAAGCATGCATGTTGACATCAATCTGTCATTCATAAGCAGTCAGAGAGAACTACTAAAGGAACAAATACATCGACATTTCGATTGAAAAAACAGAAAGGGTTCTGCTAATCAAGCACATACATCCACACCCAACAATATATTATAACAAAGGATGGAAGAATCAAAGATTGCAAAGCCAACCCTCTAAAATACAGTAAGCTGTGAGAGTCTGAGAGATAACACACTCCTTTGAACCAAGACTTTTACCAAATTAGCACCAATAATTAACCTTAAGAGGGTCCAATCAAAACTATTATGAAGAACCAGAGTTGGTTAGAAGCTACTATTCGCTAATGGCAAAAGGCGAAGGCAACGGCCCACAACATTCCTCAAGTACAATGTCAAGAGAATGTCGAGATTGTTTTCTAGAGAGTCTAACCTCTGACCAAATGATTGGGGAATTGAGTCAACCCTTCTTGATAGAAGCTACTATTCGCTAGAACTACCTAATATTTTGAGGTTCGAGAAAGTAAAAATTACCAAGACACACTTATGTTGATGACAGAAACTACTCTTAGCCAGAACTGCCTACTATTTGAAGATTCAACCCCAAATCTTTATAAATAGAGCCTGCTCTTGGCTTATGCTCATCAAGCAAGCTCAAAAGACCAAATGAAGAGAACAAGTCCCTGCCGGCCCTGCTATCCTCTCTTAAACAAAGTATGTGTACGATAGTGAGTTGTAATTTGAGTGCTAACTGCTAAATACATAAGTATTGTGATGCGAGTTGTATTTTGAGTGCTAAATTTGAGCGCCTAATTTCAATTATTAATCCAACATTGTTAAGAAAATTCATAGCAGAAGCAGTCAAATCCTCCTTCCAAACAAAAGACCGATGAAAGTAGAAGGCTCGAGTAGATAAGGAAGACTGTGGCCAGAGTTAATTTTTATTAACAAAATGCTTGGAGCACAGGTTGGGTAAATTCTGAAATGAAGTTTGTCGGGAATGTTCTGCGCTTGAAAGATCATGAAAAGCACGCCACATAACCATAGGCTCCCAACTCAACCATCTGTTAATTCAAGCACATTACGAACTATAACTGGCTCCCCTCTGGCCCAGTGCCACCGGAAATGTTTCAAATCCTTGGCACAGATGTCAATAGCAACTGGACAGTATAAATAGTCATCATTTGAGTCACCTCGAGAAGATGATTTTCTTGCATTAACACTGCTAGTATCATCACCATTGGAAGAAACGATACAGGAACAAGTCTTGTCAGAAGGTTCACTGGTATCTCCTGGACAACTTCAGATCCACCACCCTGAGGATGCCCATCACAAACCTCACGGCAACAGATTAAGCATAAATCATAAGAACAGCAGGGACAACGGCGGTAGAAATCAAAGATAGAGGTTTTACAGCAGTTGCTGCAGGAAAAAAAAAGAAAAAAGAAATAAGAGCCAGTGGAAGCTTGAGAGAAAAATCCTGTAATGGAAATTCTCAAACAAGACAATAACAGTAGATCCGCTCGTCTCTAGGACATTCAACTTTTTTGACTTCTAATTCTGAAAGCGGAATCCCTTAAGAGAAAATAGAAAATCTTTAGCAAATATAACCAATTTGGAACAAGGTCAAAGACTTAAGGGCAACCCTGTAATCTGAAGAAAAGATAACGTGGCAGTTTTAAGGATACCTTGTATAGTAGCCTCCACTTTCTTCTCACGTAGTTGTTCCTCATTAAGTAGATTCAGAGAGGGCATGATAGCTTGAAGCAAAAACAAATTATGCTGAATTTTATCTTCTTTACTGATATTTAACATAATCACATCTCTAACCAGCCCCTGCAAGAAAAACAACAGATATCAGATCTGATACAGAGAAACTTACAAGCAAAAAGGGAGGAAGTGTTTGCATAGGAAAGATTCAAAGTTCAAAGTTTTAATCTCATAACTCGGACTTCTGAATGTCATACGCAAGCATGACTTGCAATTGCAATTCAGACAAGAAAATCGGCAAGCTGTAGATACTGCTTCTTCTGTCAAACCAGGATACCAAGTGTGAAAGGACCATGTGATACATTAGAAAATGAAAAGTACAGAGCAGCTTTCACACAACAGCAACAAAATATAAGAATTTTCTCATTTTCCTATTTCGAGGAATTTCTCATATCAACAGAAGAAATTTTCATATCAACAACACAGGACACACATAGAACAAACAAAACTAGATTTTACCATAAATGCAACCTAAATCGAGACACAGGCATGTCAAGGGCATTCTTCTCACAGATCTTGGTACTCCTTTTTACGACACATAGTAAGGTAGGTTCATGTACCCCAATACTAGCCATTAGGGAACTCATGACCCAACCATTAACCAATGAGGTCCGTTGGCCAAACCTAACAAAAAAAAACGTTACCTTTCAATTCTATAACTACTCCTATACTAGAAGAATGATCTCCAAAACCCTAACCTAGTTAGCATTCCTAGTAACTATGTCAAAACACTAAACAAAACAAAAAAAAAAAAAAAAAAAAAAAAAAAAAAAAAAAAATGAAAGGAAATAAAACAGTCAAATGAACGCCCTAGGGGTTGAAGAAGCCACAACAACCTTACGGATTATATATACAAGGAGTAAAATATCTCTAATCTCAGTGGGTTTTCTGTACATGCAATGGGATGACAGTTAGTGAGGTTTCTACACAGCCAGTGTACTTTTTTTAAAATTTTGTAAGCGGGATTTCTGTAGTCTTAGTGGGGGTTGCAACAGCTAGTTACCTGACTCTCAGCACCAACAACGCTCCGCACATACTTGTAATAGTAATTTGATTTTTAGTACCAAAAGCTAGGGCCCGAAGAAGCCAGCAAAACATAGTAACATACCCAGTATTTATGCAGGGAATACAGTATCTCTTCCTACAACGATTGCTGCACCGCACCACTCTTCCCTTATATCTTCTCTGGCACTGATGACACGAATTCGACTCCGATCCCGCTCCACTCCCCTGTTATAAAAAAAGCAGCACAAACAATGGCAACATCAGTAACCAAAACCCTAATAAAACCACAAAATTATCGAAAACTCTCATTGAATCACACCGCCTTCTCGTCTACCTTTTCAGTTCGCTCCCTCTCAGCAGAATTCGATTCCTCCGAAGCCGAAGCCGAAGCTGAAGTTGTAGTGCCGTCGATCGATGCCGCCGAGGTTTCGGTTTCGGTTTCTGTTTGGCTTCGGCATCGAGATTCGAAGTCATTCGCTTCTTGCTCTTGTGAGGGTGTGAGTGTGAGTGTGGGAGCTTGTTGGATTCCTTTTCCGATTTGGATACCATTTTTTTCGATCTCGGAGAACAGAGAAATCCAGGCGGGAAGGAGAAGTTGGTGAAGGGTGTGATTGAATTTGTCAGAGCTGCGGAGAGACTAACGTTCTCACATAATTGAGGACGCGTTATTCAAAATAAATGTTATATATAAATTATAAACTTCTCATAATAAATAATTTTTGAATGTTAAAAATTTTAAATTATCCATATTTTAAATTATTTCAATGTTAAAAACCTCAAATTATCTTTATTATATATATTTTTTAATGTTTACCTATTTATAATTTCTTCACCACCCTATTCATAAAGATAACCAAATAAATTATTACAAAATTAACATATTCTTTTAATAATCATATCAAATAAAATAAACCGTAATTTATTTAGGATAACAAGAATAAATGACAATAGTCGCCGAGTCCGTTCGAGTGCCCAACTCACCAATGCAACTCCTAACTTTGGTCCTCTGCAAAGGTTATTAACAAATCCAAAAGAAAATAATATTGAAAAAGATGATATAATATAAAATAAAAATAATTTAAAATTTTTTATCCAAATTTGTCAATTAAGAGCATCCATAATGTATATGTCAAACGTATTGTCAAAGTTAAAATTGATGCATGATCAAATATCCAATGCTAAATTATAACATTACTAAAACTATTGTTAAATATGGCCATTAAAATAGCATTGTTATTTCTTCAAGGAAGTAGATCATTTTAACATTTTTATATATTCCAACATATATTATAGCATTGCTAAATTATGGCATTACTAAAATAGACTAAATATTGAATCAAATATGACATGATATTGTTAAACCAACGTTATTAAATTTTAAGAATCTTACACTGTTCATTACCACATTATTATATTTTGCATCTCTCAATGGAGATCCTCTAAGAAAATGCAAGTAATACAATTTATATAGGATATCAAATTTAATAATGTATCATAATTTAATTGAGATATTAAATTTAATAATGTATCATGATTTAATTGGGGACGAAAAGAGTGTTCAATAGAGATCGTTGATGCATAATGCTCTCAACCGAATATGATAATTTATAAATTTTAGAACAAATTTATACAAACGATTATATCATGATGTTCTCAAAATATATTGAATCTCTAACCCCAGGAACATAAGAGACAACTCCTCGTGCCATCCATGCCATGAAATGCTGGGACAAATTCCATTTCTAATAGACAGGTATCATAGAATGTAATAGGTTTTGTCGTTTTCGCTCCTCCTATAACAGGGGACTCCTTCCATCCAATACAACGGTCTACATCCCCTGCTTCATAATTGTTGTTGTTCTACTTTCAACAAGCTTATAAATCACATTTGTTAAGAGTTCTCTGTATCGCGAACCTAAACACCGGTTACAAAATCGGATAACTAACAGAACTCATATGGGTTCTGTAATTAACCGAGGATGCGCATCAGAAGTAGAGCAGTACACATCCAATGCCTATCATATGCAGCTGCCTAGCTTAAAGCCGTCAAAGCAAGCAAGCAAAAAAAACATTAGCTAGCTAGCATTAATGTCGGCAGCATCCAAGGTGCTTTACGCCGCTTCGACATTAGTCGTGCCAGCCTTGACACTCTTTCAAGGGGTCTCAGCAAAACGACGACCCAAAAGATGGTCAAGGTCAGTTGAGCCAGACATAATGTTCGGGTTGAGTCGGAAGATGTGATTAAGCTCATCCTTGAGATCTTCCTGCCCTTTCAAGTAGGCCTGCATGCCGAAATCAGCTTCTAGCTCAAAACACTGTTGAGAGGAGCGGAAATTTTCTGCCCTCTTAGAGATGAGGTCTTCTCTAGCCTTCACTTCCTCTTGAAGTCTCTGCTCGGCGTTCTCCAGCTTCTTAAACAGGTCCTCGGCCTCGGTAGTCTTTGCCGCAAGCTTGTCCTCCAGTGATTTCTTCTCAAACTCCAAGCATTGCCTCTTTAACTTCTCATTCTCTAGGAACTTCTCCAAGGCTTCCAGTTGCTTCTCCGTTTGCTCCGCTGCCTTGATACGAGCACAGTACTCTCGAGCCAACTCATGCTCACGAATGATATCCGACAACCATTGAAGCCCCTAGACATTGGCACACAGAGAAATTGAAAAGCTGAAAGGCAAAAAATGCCGTCCATTCCACCAAAACATGAAGTGGACAATAGTACTGCAGGGTATTCATAAACTTACTCGACAGAAGTCTTTGCACATGAGGGCGACTCGCTGCTCGGGGGAACAACTGGAATTGGTGGCACGATCACGATGGAGATATATCCCGTCGATCAACTGACGGGCATAATCTACCTCATCATCCAGCGAGGCCTTGGAGGGGATAGTCCACTTGGGGTTGAAGAAATCAGGTGTCATTGACTGGACCTGTGGCTCAATATTATCTTTCATGTGCCATGGATGACGTGGAGGTACCTCCAAATGATCCTCCCCAGGGGATTCGCTGGATAGTTCTACTGGCGTGGCTACTGGTACTGGCTTTGTAACATTCTTGGCAAAAGCCTCTCTCTTTGACGATCCCGCAGAGTGCTCATCAGTCAGCTCCCTTTTCTGGAGAAGCTTCTCGGTCTCCTCCCTCTTGGCAAGTTTGACTTCTTTCAGTTGGACCCCGGACTTACTACTTATAGCAGCTGGGACTCGTTGGTTCATCTGCTTCATTTCTGAGAAACAAAGAAATCAACATCGAAAGAAGTAGCAAGATAAGCATAACAAATATGAAGACGGACAAAGAAAGCATCACAGGAAATCATACCAACAGCTGTGTGGACCTCTAGCTCTCTATAATCATCTATGTACATGACTGAGCGATGAGGAGATACCCCTGAATGATCCTCCGCTGGAACATTGGAGGAATGATCCTTTCTTGGAGGAGTGGACGAATGGTCTCCCGTTGGAGCATGGGATGCACGGTGCTCCCTTGGAGGATTGGATGAGTGGTCATCCTCTGAAGCATTGGATGAACAATCCTCTCCTGTTTCATATAAATAGCGATTCACTCCTGTAGCATGGGACGACTGTTGTACAGATGAGAATACTGACACTGGCGTTAGGATGACAGGGACAAACGTCGCCCTCTTTGAGAGCCCATCAGAGGGGTTGACACTAGCTTCCCCTACACTTCTTTCTAGCTGTTGGCCTACGTGAACTCCTGTCAAATTTTTGTCAGTATCCTTGGCATTCCTAACATTCTGGGCAGCAGCAGAACTAGCTGTAACACTTCTGATGATGTGTCTTGTTCTTCCTTTCAGCTCCATTTCCTCTCGTGGTACCTCCATCCTTCGAATCTTAGACTGGTTTGCTAGTCCAGTTTCCTCCCCACCAGCCCCATTCCCAGCATCCTGGGAACTTACAACAGCATTTTCATTAATCTTTCTCTTTCTTCCTTTTAACGGCCTTTGTTTTTGATTTCTTTGCTGTATGCCTTCTTTTCTGCATCCACAAACCCAGAAGGTTCACCACATGAAGGAAAGATGATCAAGAAAGCTCCTGGTAAGTCTCTGCATGCATACCGCATTACGTTTTCGCACCTCGAATTTCAGACTCGCAAAAAGCAATGAGAAGGTGATTCTAAGCCTCTAACTGTACCCAAGTTTAGCCTTTTGCATCAGAAAGAACGTAGTTCATTTCACCAAACAAGTATCAAATTATGTAGGACTTACACATCATGATGCTCCAGTACAGCTACAGCCTGTCTCGCAGCATGAAGCACCATTTTCTTGACCTGAGTTGGGAAAGATAGAGCAACTGAAGTAAACCCAGGCAGGTAGATTCAGCAATAAGAAGAAAGGACCAAATCTGCAAACACTACTGAATATGGAGTCCAACAAAATTAGTGAAACTAACAGAGGAATCCCCTCGCCCCACTCCAGTGCACACACGCATTACATGAGCCAATACCAACCAAACTGGTAGGTATAGGAGGCTCTTGCCCAAACCAAACCATTCACAGTGATGACATCTCCAGCATCACTCTACCCTGAGCTTCGTGTACAGAATGCCCAATATCTTATGCCAGTAAAGGTTGCGGTCGAGCCAAAAGATCAGAATGACAAGCTGCTTTAAATATTAGGCAGTAGAGAAAGCAAATATATTGACAGCATACCTCTAGTTTATCCTCCTTAGCCCAATGGTTTTCAGGCAACAGACGAAATTCCTCAGTCAACCGAATGCACTCGGGAACATTTTCAGGAGAAACAAAGTCAACAGCGACCTTGATGCATGACTGTTGATTGATCATAAAGCATCAGTTACTGACGTGGTACAAAATGCAAGTCAAGGATCGCATAGAGGATTAGAGCAGCAGAAACAAGTTGTAATGGCAACAATTTAGAAAATGAAAAGTAAAATAAAAATTGCTTCGGGTCACCAAGATTGTAATATATTATTTCGAAATTAAAAAGCTAACTGTGGATTTATCAAAAGTTTCCGGCATAACAAGACTGTCTTAGTATCAAAAAATTGCTATATTTCTAAAACAACTAAGTTATATTCAGAATTCAGATATTCTACCACCAACAAATCACATGCAAATTGGTATATTGCATTAAGAAAACATCACCTTCAAATTACGAACTTGATGAGGACAGCCAGCAGGGATGAAGACTGCTTCTCCCAGCTTTTGCACAAATGTCCACGGCACAATGCCTAAGCAAAGTATCCAGTTGACAATGAAGAACAAAGCTCATGGTTAGTTTCAAAAGCAAAAGATAACTCACCATACTCTTCCTTCAGCTTCCTTTTATGATAATCAGTCAGGTAGAACGTTTCATCCTGAATTGGATGAACCACCTGGAAACATCGGAAATGAACAGTATATTCGGAAAGAAAAATGAGAGAACCATATTTGGAAAATTTCTAAGTTTATAACTCCTGCAAATTTCAAGATTATCCTTTTTTTTTCTTTTTTGAAAGGGAAGAATAAACAATTTTATAATTCATGATGCCAGAATAACAAAAATAAACTAATTGTCAGTACTCAGTAGCACCAGTAAACTTCTTAACCCCAAATACCTGTGGAACAAGAGAACAGTAGATATGCCTAAATTCCTTATAGTGGGTTTTCAGATATTCTTTTAGCAAAGGAACTTCTTGCCTCCTGAAGATATCCCACAGCGCACCACCCTCGGCAAATCCTGGCATAGCCATTCCCTCCTCTGTTGAAAACAGAGATCGACCAACACTAGGATATTCATACTGTTGAGCATCATCTGCATATCCGTTAAAATTACACAATTACTACAACCATTAATCTGAGAAAATTATACACTAACACAAGTCTTTTATGCATTCTGTCATTCCAGGTGCTGCAGTTGATGCTATTGTGACTTCAACTTCAACAAGTTGAAGATTTTTGTATAGCATTTACTATAAGCCTAATAAGATTTATTGCGGTATACATACCCCATGTAACCCAATGGCATACTATTGCTACTTTTGATCACATCTAGGATAAGCATTTCATCCAACATAGTACCTGATAATTACTATATGTGCTCAATATATCCCCAACTTCGTCCACCATACATAAAACATCTTTAGCTGACACAAGAAAGATATACTAAATAAAACACTGCTGAAAATCATTGCAAGAGAACATACATTCACCAATGTGACAATGCCTTCCACTCCCGTCATGGCCACGACCTGAAGCCTACTAATTTAAGTATCTTCTGAATTTTGAAGTTCAGGAGATGGGAACAAAGACCAACCTCTTACCTGGTGGATCGGAGATGTTCTCAATACTCTTTGTCACGCCATAAATTTCTCTCTGATCTTGAGCAATGTGCTTCTCTTTTAATCCCTCCATAGTCTGAAGCTGTCTAGGTGTGAGACCTGTTCCCGCAGTATGGAACAAAATGTTAACCTGCATAAGACTTCTGCAATAAGACTTCTAATAATAATAATAATAATAAAGAGCTTCAATTCTGTTGAATAGGTTTCAAAAGTTTTAGTTGACATGGCAAAGATCAAGCAACGATCAAATGAAGGGAGTTATGGTACACAGACAAGAAGATGCTCATTCAATAAACCAACCAATCACCCTTCCTCCAGATTTGCTCATTTAATATGGACGGATTTTTAACCTCTATAACCTGACTTCATGTACCGAACATAAAGAACATAAAGACAATAAGCCCGATAATAGCATCAAGTACAAGATCTGGGGAGGGTGAGATGTAGAGAGTCTTATCTCTTTTGGAATTTAGAGAAAGAGTTTCTTGATGATCACAAAAAGTGTCGAACCATCGACCACATGGTTGGGAAAGGGTTGCTCACCATTAAGCCAACCCTTCTTGACGAAGGGATATCTCGCTTAGAAAAGCCAGATGGATGACTAAAAGAACTCTTCAAATTAGCTTTGGCAAGCGAGGTGAATCTTGGCACCAACAAACATGGATTCGGAAATTGTGCAAGAATCCTGTTTTGTTCATTCAAAAAACAGCTTTTTCCACAACCCAAGTGTACTTTTCTCACAGCATGGCAAGCCATGAACTGATAAAAACAAGATCTTTGTAATCTGGAAGAATCCTTCCATGTAAAAGGGTCTAGAATCAAGGACAAAATTTCAAGTTTAGCTTACTTAGAATTGAAATCGACCTGGGACAAAACCAAGTTGGCTCAGATCTACCATGGAAAAGACAAAGTTGGTCCAGAACAAAACATTATTCCAGGATTTGTTGAAGACTTGAATGGAGCTGAGAACAAATCATAGAAGAAAATATGTGAAATATCTTCACGAAGAACCACGCCTTAAAGCTATACATAATTTGCTTGAATCAGAAAAGACCAAGTCTGTGGACACTTCTACCAGTGACTTGCTCCAGAACACTTAAGGAGAAGGCTTCCAGTACCATCGGTTAAAGTTTTCACTGCAAGAATGAGAAAAATGAACTTAAGAAAAGTGCTCGTAAAATATGAGTACCGCATCAGACATATTATAATGAAGCTTGGTAACTGAATCCCCACGACCAAGTTCTTGTGCCACTCCATAAGCAATGTACGTCTTGGGCCCCATATCCGGTTTCAGAGAGTACCGCGGCAACTTTGTGGCGAGATTGACTATGCCACAATGAGGATGGGTGTACTCCTTGAATGGCAAAGCTCTGACAAACTCGACTCCATGGCGCGGTAAACACTTTTCAAATTCAGTAGATGGTGGCCAATCCTTCAACTTCAGCATTTTAGGCCAACCGTGGGAGTCAAAAGGAACCTTCAAATAATTCATAAAGAAAGTGCGTATGTTGACATCAACCTGTCATCATCTATCAGCAGTTAGAGAGAACTAATCAAGGAACAAACACGTTAACCAACCCAGCATTCTGGGTTGAACATTTGAAGAAAGAGTTTTAATCGAGCTCATAGACTCTACAAAATATGCTTGATTTGCCATGGGAGTAAAGGCTAACCTCACTATAATCCAAGCAATCAATAGCTTCCACGGAGATTTGCCGAGAATGTTCCCTACTAGAAATCTGACGAAAAGCACGCCACATAACCATAGGCTCCCAACTCAACCCAGGTGTTAATTCCAGCACATTACGAACTAAAACTGGATCGCCTCGAGCCCAGTGCCACTGGAAATGTTTCAGATCCTTGGCACAGATGTCAATAGCAGCAGGACAGTACAAGTAGTCATCCTTTGTGTCACCTCGAGAAGCTGCTTTTCTCACATCAACACCGCTTGTATCATCACCACTAGAAGAACCAAAACAGGAACAAGTCTCATCAGAAGGTTTGCTTGTATCATCAGCTGTGAATGCTGCCAACACTTTGCTTGCTTGCTTTGTTAACTTATTAACATCAATGGGAAACACAGACTGCAGCTCAAGGAAGCAACCACCACATCCACCATATTCTATAGGGGGACAATGGATGCTACCATCAGCATTAGCTTTCCACTTCTTGCCGTCATTTTCACAATGATTCCGGGCACCCAGAACTTGAACCTTTTTACAGGTTGAGGAATTTCTTACAGCTGAATTTGCATTGCCACCAAACGACTGGCTCACATTTTCTTTGGAACATGTCCTGGAAGAGGACTCGACTCCATCAATGCCAAATCCGTGCAAATAAGCTAAACCTCTATCTATGTACTCCATGACCACTCCTTGTGCACCACCCTGAGGATGTCCATCACGAATCTCACGGCAACAAATTAGGCATAAATCATAAGAACAACGGGGACAACGGCGGTGAAAATCAAAGATAGAGGTTTTACAGTAGTTGCTGCAGAAATGAAACATAAGAGTCACTTGAAATTTAAAGGGGCAAAGATATAGTTCGGGAGGAAGTCAGATGAGTAGATACCAGTACATCCGCTCATCTCTAGGGCAATTAAATTTTTTGACTTGCAATTCTGAAAGCAGAAGCCCTTAAATAGAAGAGAGAAAGCCATTAGAAAATAGACACCACGCACTACCACACAAAGGAAATAAATATATTAACAAAATAAAAACTTATGAACAACCCACTTGAACTTAGGAAATCACTGCTTCAATAGATGGAGTTATATCATCCACACCGCCGCAAGAAAGATCACATTTAGGGAAGTGTCGGCTCCTTAATATGAGGATTCAGGGAATTTAATGATAACAAAATAGATTTTAAAACAATCATACAAATTCTTCGACAGGTTACTGCATAATTGTAAATCCATAGTGAAGGTAACTCCAAAGAAAACCTCCAAACTTGGTTCCTTCATCTATCAAAATACTGAAAGAAACATTTCTTCAATTATGTGGCTAAAGAAGCCCATACAAGACACCCAGAGTGCGCAAACATAATGTTTCTCGATTGTGTGGTTGCCTAGCCTCAAAAATAATTTGGTATTTTAGTGAGCAACCAAAATCACTGAAAGCTTAATGCAGGGAGAAAATCTTCTTGTGTATGTCTTTCATCTATTAGACTATTGAAAGAAACATTTCTTCAAGCATACGGAAAAAGAGGGAAATATAAGACACCTCGAGTGCACAAACAAAATCTTTTGCATGTGTGTGATTGCGTAGCCTCAAACTGAAAATATTGAGCGACCAGCTATATCAAAAACTTAAACAAAGCCAAAATGACATTTGTTTCTCAACACTTTTCTTCACATGAAGACCTTACATGGGCCTTGAGCAGTACAAATGGGGATTACATGATTCAAACTTGTGACCACATGTCACACTTGTTCCAATACCATATCGAGAAACCAACTTTATAAATAATTCAAGCTTGATGCCAAGGTCATATATCATTTGTATCTTAACAAAAACGAAATCTCAATATAAAAATTAACATACATAAAATAAAAAATAATCCAAAATATATTACATTAAAAATCATATGAACCAACTTTAACACATTCTGACAATGCCTTGTGCAAGAAATCTCTTGAGATGAAGGATCATAGAAGAATTTTCCATACAAGGGTAATACGTATGAGACACTTGAAGTGAATGAGAGTAAAACAAGGACTATTCGGCAACTAAAAGCTTACATAGACTTAAGAGCAAGGGGATCCTTTAGGCTCTCTTTAAGAATGATCATCCTTACAATATAAACAAAAGAGAATTGTTGTAGTCGTAAGGATACCTCGTATAGTAGCCTCCACTTCTTTCTCCCGTAATTGCTCCTCATTTAGTAGCTTCAGAGAGGGCATGATGGCTTGAAGCAAAAACAAATTATGCTGAATTTTAGCTTCTTCACTGATGTTTAGATTCAATGTCTTTCTTATCACCTAACGCAAGACAAACACCAGATACCATATCAGGTACAAATAAATTAACAAGCAGACAGGGAGGGTGAATGTAAAGAAATGGTTTAAAAATTAAACCTCCAAATTCGAAGAAGGGAGTTGCATTCGCAGGCAAGCCTTGCAATTGCACTTCTGACAACAGACTGGGCAAGCTGCAGATATCGCTTCCTCTGTCAAGCAAGGATACCTAGAGGTTTTAGTAAATGTTAGTATAGCATGAAATGAAGAAGCAGGAACTTAAGTAGTCTGCTATTGAAAATAAGCAGCCATGGAACAATTCTCGACAAAGATGAGGATCTACACTACAGCCCTATCATTCATGACTTTTAACAATGTACCCAATTGTGATTTGCAAGGGATAGACCACAAAAGTTCTACTAGAAGCCCACAAGAATGGTTCTCCCTATCTGATCCTATGGGACTATAGGAAGTTCCTAGATGCCTGAATGACCAAAACATATCGAATAACTTCAGATACATTAGACAAAACTTACAATATATTATTGGAAAAAGGAGTATTATATATACATTTTAGGTACTGAACTCCAGATATTTTTCCATAAAATATTGTGCATCGGAATCTCTTCTAGGTTCCTAAAAAACAAGCCGATGAACAGTGGTTCTCCGCCTCGGCTAGTCACTATTCAGATCTGAATATAAAATAGTACCAATATTTTTCCAAACCTCTCCTTCTTCCCCATTACTATCTGAAGTGGATTACATAATTGTGAAAACAAAGTGTTTAAGCAAACAGAATATAACATATGAATAAAAAAACCCCATGCAAATGGCATACGCTCTAAATTGGTAAACAAGCATACCAACGTTGTATACAAGGAATACAGTATCTCTTCAATTTGCATTTCGTGCACCGCACCACTCTTCCGTTATCATTCCTCTGGCACTGATGGCACATATTCGACATAAACATCCCCTCATCATTCCCCTGTCAAAAAACGTCAAGCCACAATTAAATATCACAAACCACAACACAAAATCACAAAAGCATCTAAGTTCTCGCATTGCGTTCTCGCTAACCCTGCCTCGACTCGACTCGCTCGCCTTCGCCGTAGCATCATCGACTCGCTCTTGTTCTTGCTCGGCAGCGTTCGATTTCTCGGCGACAACCATGTTCGATTCCTCTTTCGATCGCATTTTCGATTCCGCGAGCCTAGGGTGGAGAGTGGGATGGATGACTTGGGTAGGAAGATGGAGCGTGTTGTGTGTTTGTTGAGAGGGTGAAATGGTTTACTCATTTTCATGGTATTCAATGTGTCATTCTATTTGAAAAACAAAATTGGGACATGTGTCGTCATATCATTAGATTTTTGGACATGTGTTGGAACACGATTGGGACTGATAATCAAGATTGGGATTGCATACTTATTCCTTCGTTTCTCCTCAATCTATGTTTTAAGTTTTTAATCTCAATGATCATGATCTGATCTGATCAATCATAAGATCATAATTTTTATTGATGATTATGAACAGATTCGAGCGCTAATTTTTATTAATTGTGTTTATGTTAGTTCAAATAGGATCTCATTGTAGTAGCCGTTGCAGTCATGTTTTCCCCATTTTATTGCCCTGCAAAAGGTTTACATGGGCATTGAAAATACATGTTGCTCGCTACAACGGTTACCTCGCCTGGCATCCGACACATTACGATAATCTTGATTGACAAGATGTGAAATCCGACATAGAACTAGGGCTTCTAATCATTTAATTTCAATCCTGTGGGTGAATACTAGACCGCAGCAGTCAGCACCATGAATTGGGGCTCTGTGTCATGAGCTTGAAATAACCCAAAATAATTCAGCAAACCTTCATTACAGTAATTTCACTCCCAAGGAAGTGCAGGATAATGACTGAACCAGGTTTGCACTTGGTGGGCCTGTCGATAAATAGTCCCAAAGCCAAGACCATAAAACCACACTAGAAAAGTTAACACGGCATATTCCTGTTATACAATCATTTACTTCCAGGTAAAAGTGCTTCAAATCATGAACCGAGTTCAAACGGTACCATCTTGGACACTGATAGCGGCTGAGACAGACTGTTCCGAAAATGCAATTAGTAACGGTACTTGGTGGAGTAATCCTTGGGAGCAATAACAAGCCCCCTACCCTTCCTGGCTCCACGGTAGACTGTCTCGACAATGTCTATGAACTCCTGCTTATCCTTGAGCGCCCAGTTGATCTTGTTGTTGTTACCAGTGCCAAGATCGATCATGATGTGCTTGTTCCTGAAGAAGAACATGATTGTGGATGGGTCGTAGAGCTCATACATCGTGTTGAAATCAGGGACTTCTGTAATGTCCACCAGGTATATCACGGCGAAGTTCTTTATGGTTTCAGCCACTGAAGCCAGCACTTCATCCATCTGAAATGGGGAGGATTTGTCAGCATTCTAAGCA
Organism: Drosera capensis; assembly: GCA_001925005.1. NCBI lineage: Eukaryota > Viridiplantae > Streptophyta > Magnoliopsida > Caryophyllales > Droseraceae > Drosera > Drosera capensis. The sequence goes on from LIEC01006518.1 coordinate 22,555, forward strand.
TTCCAAAATGATCTAGAAAAAGCTAGAATAGTAGCAGGTGAATCGCTTGAAAGGACAATAGAGGAAAAAAAAATTGAGGGAAAACAGAAACACGATCAAGCTTACGATCTACTCCCTACGTTTCATATATCTTGCAACGGTTTGACCCGAATCGATTTCTTTTGTGTATTGATTTTGATATATTTTGATTAGTATACTGTGATTTTTTATGATGGTGGTGGGTTTGATGTGGAGGATGAAAAAGAATAAGAGAGGAGGTAGTGGAGTAAAATGGGGCATTGTGATTTTTTTAGTATAAAATTATTTATAAATAAGAAAATAAAATAAGTGTTACAAGATTTATGGTATTGGACAAAGAAAGTATCAATAAGTCTAATGTGAAATGGTTACTATGTTCATAAACTATCAACCAAAAAATGCCATGACGAGGTCTAGGAGAGGAATTTTTTAGGCACAACTACAAAATGAGAGAAAATTTATAATCGTCAATAATATACAGAGCCGAACTAGTCATAGACACGGTCAGCATGAATAGCTCGTCAACAAGACCAGTTATTCCTCCTCCTCATTTATTAGGAGCAGACTGCAGTATTATATGTTCCATGTAATCTTCAACAATTAATGCCCGCCATAGAGGCGGGTAACAAAGAAGCTCAGTTATCCATTCTCCCCATTTGTATCCAATTATAGGAGGAGGTAATTCAATCAACATGCCAAACAAGTTAGTAGAACCTAGAACATCACATTTAGAAGTTAGAACGTGACTGGAGACAATAAATTAGGCAAATTCTAGCAAAGCTGCTTTACATTTTTTGTGAAATAACAAACACAACCGATTATTCTCCTCATAATCTGCCTCTTACTACTATTCAGCGTGGAGCTGTCACAGATATTGTGTACTGGATGCAGCAATTCAAACTCATATATAAGACATCATATGTATTGATGATGCATCAATCAAGTATATACTAGTACTTATGTAGGTCCTAACAGACAAGCCCGCAGGATACACTGCAATTCTAGCTTCTGGTCGGGTTTTTCATTCTTTGATCTTCCACATAAAAAAAGACCAGAGCCCCCAGTTACTTCAATGATACACAAGCTTAAAGCATCCTCTCACTCATGATAAGATAACTGATGCATCTCGCTCGAGAACAACCGACCGCCAAAACTTTAATTTTCCAAACCAAAAGCAAAAGAAAAAAAAAGGGGGGGGGGGGTTCAAAACTTCAATTTTTGTGCAGAAAAATTTATCAAGATGCAGCAAGAAACATTGATTCTTACTCGACTTCAAAAGAAGTTACAAAAGTCTTTCTTGGAGTCTCACCATAATCTCATTTTACCCTTAGCCTGCTTCATTTATCTAAAAAAACCAACCAAACCTACCTCACAAAAAGTAGTAACTTGGATGTACTGGAAAAACCACTTTCATCTCCAAATTGATCCAACCAAATCAAACTCACAACATATTTGCCCTATCTTCCGGTCTCTAACTCGGATCAATCACGGACATGAAATGAAGCAATCCCCCCCTGCCTCTAATCCCCCCCCCCCTCGCACTGAATCCCTCAACCTTCTTATTTCCAAATCAATTCAAAACAAAGAGCATAAACAACAATTTTGATGACAATCTACAGGAATCTAAAGCGACTGACACAATTTCGATTCTCAATCAGCAAGCAGAAATCTTAGTCCTCGTATATCAATATTAGGGTTTAGCTCACACCTCAACATACACCACAACACATCAACCCACACATACACCACCGAATTATACCTCATCCCAAACCGAACTGATCTCTGAAACCAACTAAAGACATTACACAACAATCAATCAACCAACGAGCCAACCAACCAACCAACCAATCAACAAATCAATCAATGATTTCAAAACAATCTCGAAAGATAAACGAATCGAATTAGGGTTTGGTGTGGGGAATTGGGGATGAATATGGATACCTGCATGCAGGTTTCGTCCCAGTCATGACCGAATCGGATGATGACGAGGCGCTCTTCCTCGGCGAGAATCGCCTGGTCCACCGCCCACCCCGAGTGCAGATGCGGCAACAAATATGACATCGCTGCTTTGCTGATTCTTCTTCGCAGTGGCCGACCTGAGACTCTGTGGAGATGGAAAAACGCTTTGATTGGAGATTTAATAGAAGAGAGAGCTTCGTGGTCTAATTGGCATCCGATACTATCATATGGGCCCCACAACGATTCCTACTCATCCCTTTGCGGTAGACTATGGCGCATTAAGGCCATACGGAACAAATTGATGAGCTGTGGCATCATTATTAAAATTATCAAAATCAATAATATAAATATAAAATTAATAATAAAAATTTTAATTATTTTATTAAATAAATTAAATTTTTTATAAAAGAAAAAATTGAATACTAAACTCAAATAAATCAAGAATAAGAAATAAAAAATTATTTTTTGTGGATTTTTGTTTTCAACTTTCATTTCATCATATTTTATTGGAAATATAATAAGAAGCAAACGTTTTTATTTCATTCGTCAGTAAAAAAAAATAAAAAATAGGAATAACAACGATATCAAACAAACCGTTAAAATCTACCTCATTCGTTCAAAAAAGATTACATATAACAATAAGAGGTTTGACCGACACTGCTGGACGATCAATCGTTATTTTTTGAGAAAATATCGTGAAATATTAACGATAATAAACGTTATATACGGTAATCTTAGACCAGTGGAAAATTAACGAAATTCTTCAAATTACGAGTTAAATAGTATATGGAGAGAGAAACGTTGCAATAATTTAAAAATAAGATTATTGAGATTATGATTAAAATTCAAAAATAAATAATTGAGATTATAACATAGATAATTTAATCTTATTTTTATTGATTTTGTTTTAATCAGATTCATTAGATTTTAATTGTAGACAAATGTGTCAGCTCTATTAGAAATAGATGTCAATAATAATTTAAAACTCCATCCATCTCATATTAATTGTAACACTTTTTTTGTTGGGGTGTCCCAAAAAAAATAAAAACGTTTGTTTTTTTCGATAACCTTTTTAACATTAAAAAAAATCAAATCAATCTTATCTCATACAATACATCCACTAACTTCTCTCTCAATTATTACTATAAACTCAAAAATCACAAAAATATATGCATGTCGAGTTTACACATTACAATTAATATGGGACGGACGGAATATCTAAGAGCATTTATTTCAAAATCTTTATATTTTTTCTATTTGTTTTTCACTCTTCATCATATCTTACAATAAATTGATCTATAAAATAGAGAATGCTATAATAATGAAATAACTTTGTCAAAGATCTCTATCTCATACTATAACTTTTACAATTTAACGTGCATTTCAACATACATTTTCAATATCTTTTTAACTTTTTATCATATCATTATTACTTTTTTTTCTTTACATATTCTCTATTTTACATAATCTAATGCAAGTGCTCTAAGGTTCAAGTTACCCCTCCTTTATCTCTCCTAATCCACTCGCATATTTCTCTCCATACACAATGATAAAAGTATCAAAACTCATAAAAACCAACACATATCTTAATAATCGTGTCAAATTAATACTTCCCTTGTCTCATATTAATTACAATACAATATTAAAAATGAACGTCCAATATAAATTACAACACTTTAATAAATGACAATAATTTAATGTCAAAAAGTCTCAAATACCCTATTTTATATCACATCATATTTTTCGTCATTATTTTTTCTTTCTTCACACATTAACATTTTTTTTTTACACTCACTAGGATAAACCATTAAAAATATCAAATCCAAGATACACATTAATAATCATGCCAAATCAAAGTTTCATATTTATTCGGGACGACGCAGGTTGAAAAGAGAACAAAGAGACTTGTGATAATTTCAGAGTAACAAAGAGAAAAACGTTAGGGTTGAAAATGATTGATCCCAGAGTTCAAAAGAATAATTTCAGAGTAATTTTTCATTTTTGATAAGAAAACTTTTTCTTCCAAAAGTATAATTGTTAAAGTTGTCATAGAAGAACTTTTGATAATTCGTAGGCATGATATACGAGGAGAAGAGAAGATGAAGGCCATTGATGACAGGCACGGGATGTACAGGATTGGCACGGCCATGCGCTGTGTTGTTCGTTTGGTCACTGAGCACAGGCCGTGCCGGTAGGCGCAGCCGTGCGACTTGGTTTCTGTCCGCCTCCGTGCGAACTATTTTGCGAGATTTCTTTCTATCTTTTTATTAGTAGGTTATAAATAGATCTATGTATCAAGTCCATGGGGCACGAATTAGAACGATCTTCTCTAGTGTTTGGACGAAATATAAAGTGAGATTAAGTGAGTAGGAAAGATAAACAAGTTGTAATTCATCGGTTGATTAGTGTTTTTTTGTGAGGTTTTTCTTTTGTCACTTGGATTTTCTCATATTAAATCTCGCGTGTTGTTGTTATAGATCTTGTTTGTGTTTGATATTCGATGCATCAATTTCTTGGGTCTAATTCGTAACAATAATTGTTCAGAAATTAAGACCCCCCTCTCTCTTTTCCTTTTGATAAAGCATAAATTAGCCATTTTTTCTCTCGTTTTAGGTTTTTCCTTGTCCAATACACACTATTCTCAAAATTTGCCTCCATCTAATGGATGTATTATATTAGAGACAAAATGCAACCCTTCGCCCTCTACTGTAATGCCCAAAAATCAAATACTTTAGGTCTCATATTATCTACTCCAACGTTGTTTTCTTTGGAATGTTCTAAATATACTCCCTCCGTTTCATGAAAATTATGACGAAATTATAACGAGGTGAACTTTGAAGCACCTCGCGGAACGATCAAATGATGTTTGTTGTAAAATTTTTATAAATCACTAATGAAAGATCTTATTGTGAAGTACTAACCTGATCGTCTAATGATTAAACTAAGTTAGTCAAAATACAAACGAAATAATATCAAAAGTCAAACCGTTGTAATTTTCATGAAATCAACTTCTTTTGATAAGATTTAATCATCATATTGTACTCCACTAATTTCTCTTAACTATTATAATTTACTCCATTTTCACCCAACAAGTCTGTTTTTTTTTATTAAAGTCGACACAAATTCAACATTCGATTAAATCTTCACATAAAATCAAACTGTTTTATTTGATTGGAGATGAAAATATAACAACACAAATGCAATGCTCCCGTAAATAGGTTGTTGAAATAGGATTTCAGAATTTCATTCTAGTAAAATGTACCGTCTGTTCACCTGCTTACTGAATGCAAGGGTGACGTACAGTCGAACTGTGCGTCTACTGAATGATATCCGTACACCTCATGAACAGTTCCTTGATACATTTGGTGCACTTGGAAAATATTTAGTACTTGCCCTCAAATGATGCTTCGTGCTAATCAATGAATCAGGCGGAACCAGGCGAACTCCCATCATGCTCAACGCCCCCAGTTCATGATGCAAATAATAGCATCATAACCTTAAAACACTAAATAATATGAACAGAAACATCTGAAATAAGTACAAGTGTACAACACTAGCACCAGGATAACAAATCCTGGTGAATCTGAATGTGCCATCCTCCCAATACAGCCATTTGGTGTTAAATATAACTTACTAATGCTGCTTGCTAGTGAATTAATCCACAAGAACTAGGCAACAATGCGCCTCAAGCTATACATGCAGCACAATCCCAGATATAAATAAAATCACTAGCCCGTGGCCTCATCTCGACCACTTCTTAGAAAAACACCCTGCAAGACAATTGTAAGACAAGTAAGATTATTTGTGAGAGAAGAAACTATAGCATGAGTTTCCCCATCAGATCGAGCCGCTGGATCAAAAGGGAAGCAAGTAAATTACTAGTAAATCATACTCATGTCGACCAAGATCTTTCTAAATTATACACCAGTTGTAAGACTAAGCCTCCGAACACAGCTCTATATCTTATACTTTTTTGTGTATGTGAATTTCCGAAAAGCTATCAGCTTGACACGATGGTTCATTCTTTACATCGTGCTCGCCTATCTTCTCCAAAATACATAAGACAACCAGAAAAACAGTTCGTCTACAAAGATAAGAAATCAACTTGCGTTGATAACCAAGACGGCTGTGGTCAATCACACCTGGAATGCATATACATGGTGAGTATCATAAAAAATAGTTTCCCTGAGGTCAGAATCAAGAAGGCTAGTTCTGAGCAAAAAGTTATGAAGGCGTTTAACAGCTGAAACCAGTACCAAAAAAGGAAAGAAAAAAAAGGGTGTCCCTGCAGATATCTGTTTCTGTCAACTAAGTTTGTGAAAAACGACCTTTTCACCAACAGCCAGTAAAAAAGAAAGACAATTTCTCTGTCCAGGCAAACAGCTTCAAGCCTTCAATTATTTCCCAACAATTAAAATGACCGACAGAGTGCTTCCCCTACTGGGAGGTCGAATAAGCAAGGTGGACAGAACCTTACAGGAAATATTGATTATGCAGGTCTAATTTAGTTTAAGCAAATATCACATACTACTTACTTTGCAGTCTGGCTGGAGACTCCCTCCACGTTCAGAACTTTCTTCGCGCCTTCGCTTAGAACTTTATTGTTGTCTTTGACCCCAACAACAGTACCGACAGGAGGGTTGAGTCTTTTATGAATCACCTCATCAATTATCCCAAACTCCTTCGCTTCATCTGGAGTCATGAAATAATCTCTATCCATATTTTTCTTTATGATATCAATGGGCTGCCCTGTGTACTTTACATACAACCCATTCAAAGTGTCCCACATCCTAATGATATGCTGAGTGTGGATACTCATATCTTTGGCCTGCCCTCTGAATCCGCCAGAAGGTTGATGGATCATGATCGTGGCATGTGGAAGAGCTGCCCTCTTGCCCTTGGTTCCTGATGCCAAGAGAAGGAGCCCATGGATGCAGCTTGGCCAACACAAATGGTTAGGGGCGAATGTACTGCATTGCATCATGGATGCCAATGCCTGCATTAGAATTGCCTAGATTAATAGTGTCTGACCAAAATATCCTATGCAGAACTGTCAGAAAACCATAGGGGGCACAGGGAAAACATAAATCACATGCAGCATCCACTTGAAAATATGATTCTAGACAGGAAAAGTTAGTGTCAATCAATGTTGCTTTTGGACCCTAAAAAAATGACATTTAGTATTTATTTTCCATTGCTAATCACCCACTTCTTAACTAATTCGGGAGGCACTGAGAACCTTACAAAGTTTATCCCTCGGATGAAGTATGAAAAACCTCAGGTGTAAACAAGAAGAATGGAGGGAAAAAAGAAAAAGAAAAAAGAAGCACCACCCGCACATAGAATCCTTCAGCCGAGAGACATTTGTCAAGAAAATCAAACCAAGAGGACAAAGGCAAGAAAGCTAACAGCTCAAGCATCCTTATGTTTATTTCTATTTTCATCTAGGAAGAAATTCTACTCGAAGTCATAAACTGAAACCGCACGGACTACAGATAACCGCATATAAAAACCTAGTAACACTCCAATAGTTCACAATAAAAGACCCCTCCAACTAAAACAAATCCAGATGTGTCATGTAAAAAGCACAATTGTTTCCAAGTGGTGGTTTTAAAATTTACCGGTTGCATCAAGATTTAATCTCACAAGTAGCCATGTCTTTGGTTCGAGAATGCAGGATCCTATATCAATTTTCATAGGAGATGGTCATGGAATCAGAACAAGAGAGTGGGGTGAACTGGATCCTTCATAGAAATTCAGTCAGGCACCATCCACTCAAATCTCACCTCACTTCTCCTACAACACTGAAAGATTTGAAGATACTAAATCGAGAAAATGAACAATAACAACACACAAATTTAACATGGGAAAATCCGAGTATCAGAGAACCCCCCTCCAAACACCATCATAAACCATGATAGTAAATCACTATGTGAAGAGAGCATTACATAACATAACAGATCGTATTACATCGTAACTCAACTCATATGAACGAATAATACATGAGTTAAATTTATGGACCATAAAGGATATGATTTAAATAAATCTAATCTCGTAGCCTAAGCCCGTGGCAAAGCCTGTGCCCCTTGCGCACAGGTGGCATGGCCCGTGCTCAAGGACTTCCCAAAATCATCTGGTACGACCATGCGTGATGTGTACGACCCATGTTAACTCCATTTTGTCCTTTCTCCATTGTATAACACGTCCACGGTATTACATCATGTTAGATATTATCGTTTTGACCACGAGAGTGTTGCCCCTTGGACCCCGTTCACTCACCGGGGAGCGGAACCCTCATATTGGATGAACGTATAGCGCATTTGTCATTTGTCATGTATAGCGCATTTGTAATTTGTCGTGGATATGAAGTAGTCGACAACCTCAACAACTACAAGCAGCAATTGTTTTCATCCAGAAAAAATATCAGCATCATCATCACCAATCCCTACGCCTCAGTGTCATAGAAACAGCCTCATATAAGCATTCACAAGTAAATCCAAAAGTTAAGACCTCGCTCGACAGGTGTTTTTAAATCAGATTACCTGCACTAGCATTTCCTTCACGAAAAGGGAAAAAAAAAGGTAAAAAGAACCATAGGAACCCCATTCACATTCCTTTGGACTCAAACATTAGTTTACTTCAATAACTTACGGGACTTAGGAAGTAAAAAACTAACTTGTGCTTGAAAGGCTTTTGCCAGACCCAACTCAAGGGTGTAGCTGGTGACCACAAATAATCCTTCAGGGATAATCTGATACGATCCCCCCACCCTGATATGGACTCTAAGCTCCTTGTTTTCAACTGCTTTGATAAATTAAATCCCATGATACAAATTGCAACGTACACTCTCAATAGTTACTTTGAGCAACAAATTTGCAGAAGAATGATCCTTACTCTAAAATGATATATAGTTCTAGATAATGGAATCTATTGTCATCAAATTCTCTAATCAAGTTGCACTCTACATAGCAGGAACAAAGTACCAAAACTCCAATCATCATGAAAAGGTCCACAATTCACTAGGCAATTAGACCCCATGCCCCCAACCTCGCACAAAATGTTCATCTTACCCCTGGTTTGATATGACCTCTTATTCCTAATTTCTGCCTTGAGATCTCTAGCCAATAATCACGACACTCTCTATGTTGTTGGTAATGGAAATATGACTTTGTGCATCTCATTCTCCATATACCTCATCCTGATGAGAATACCTGAATTGTCATTATTGTTCGCATTCTTTGGAATCTGGACAATAAAAAAATAATCAAGAAGTGCATTTCAATTTTCATTTCGTGTTTTCTTGGTTATACTCCCTTCACCCCTTCAAAAGTACTACAATTTTTGTTAAATACTCACTATTTAACATGTATTTTGGAGAGGTTCGTCATAACATCAAACAATGACCCAATATATATGCCTTAGCATCACATTAAAGCACACAACTTAAACCAATATTATCGGACAATTTTGCATAAAACGATATTGGATGGTTCCACAATCCAAGTTACAGTACCTCGACAAACCTGCCCCACTCAAACATTGCTATTTTGTGTAAACAATCGTTGTTTGATGAATTTAGTGGGTTACTAGCTTCCAGATTCTTATGCTACTGATATTTGATTTCACTATTTTGAGCAGACATACCAATCGAAACAACACAAACGTCCAATCTCATCAATCACATCCCTTATCCCTAAACCATAACCTGCGGTGACGGATCCGCCGGGGGAATTAATATACATGACGATATTCGTCGCCGCATCCTCGTTCTCCAGAAACACCAACTGAGCCACCACCGTCTGATTCATGTCATCGTCGATCGGAGCATTGATGCAAATAATCCTCTCCTTCATAAGTCTCGAGAATATGTCCATCGCTCTGCCCCTCGGCGTCTGCTCTAGCACGGTCGGGACCAGCGTGTAGGATCGGCGCACCCTGGAGGCGGGGCGTGATGGGGACGCGGCTGTGGTGGTGGAGAGGAAGCGTAGTCGGCGAGTCGCCGGCGCCGAGTGGAGAGACGTGAGTGTCGCTGCTGCCATGGTCGCAGTGGAGATGTATGGGCATGTTGTCCTCATGTTTAGACTTTAGAGTGGACAAGAAGATGCGAAATCTATCCAACTCTGTGTCATGTAACCGTGTGACTAGAGTGGAAATGCGTGGACATGTAGTCCACATGTCTAGAGGCGATCTCCGGTTATCGGGATTGTGTTATTTTTGTATGGGTGGTTATTTTATTGAAGGATATAGATTATATCATGAATTTTTTCTAAAGAAAATATTTGGGAATTTTTTTTTTTTGAGTTTTGTTTTATTATCTGGTTACAATTTCATGTTGTCGAAACCTTCTACAATTGAAACATGCCTCTGTGCTTCGGGCCTCATTGTGAAGATGAAACTTATTTAAATCTTTTATTTTGTTAGTATATAAATAAAACTCATATATCTAGTAATTCTTATGAGTTTGAGTTGCGATTTAATATGATCTGATACGTTTTGTAATTCTCTTTTCATATAATATTTTGTTTCCATAATTTTTGGTTATGTGTATTTAGGTTTCCGATGTTAAAATTTATTGTTGTGCATTGTCAATTCTTTCGAATTAGATACATATAATCTTATCGGTGATGGGATACAAATACTTCATTAATATTGTCATTTAAAGAACAATATATGGTTGTGCATTGTTATGGAGTCCAAACAAGCGGAACCTTAACTTCATCTCGGGGTCTCTCTGACAGAATGCTAGATGGATTGTAAGGCATCAAACTTGGACAAACAAGTTCGAGATGGTGATTTCAGCGGTGATCGACAACAAAATAAATGTCAAACTGAAAATTTTACTCTTTCGATCCCACAACAGTTACAACGGTTTCACCCGAATCGATTTTTTATATATGTTGAATTTGATATATTTTGATTAATATATTATGATTTTTGATGATCGTGGTGTGCTTGATGTGAAAGGATGAAAAAAATGAAGAAGAAAATAATGAAGTGCAATGTGATATTGTGATTATTTTATTATAAAATTATTTTCAAATAAGAAAATAAAATAAATGATATAAATTTATGAAACGACACAAAATAATAAACGTTCTAATTATAAGACGGAAAGAGTAACTTACATTTTGCTTCCATCGTGAGAACCATAAGAGGTCATTCGATGGTTCGTGCACTGTAGGATATGAAGGGAATGGTCCGAATGGATGATACTATATGCGTGGCTTAAACTGGACGAAGAGGAAAAATCAAGATAGATAAGAATGATGAAACCAACATGGTTAGTTTCAAGAATAACGAGGCTCAATTCCTGGAACAAAGCCAATATGGCTTAAACTCCTGGAGTGGTGGCTCACTTCATGGAGCAGAGTCAGAAGCACCCGCACTTCAGATTTCTTGATGTTTGGTCCACGCATAATGGATTCAGCAAATGGCAGAGATGGATACAACACAAATACGAAAGGAACCCTCGCGTTTCAAGTCCAGCGAAAGTTGAAGACTCCCAAGAAACCTGAGTTGCTGTATAAAAAATGACTGATAATACAAGCACCTCGTGGAAGCTGTCAAAATAATTTAAATACAAGCAGTGTCAGACCACTGTCATTTCGATTATCTTTTTTTAATACTAACTAGGAGTATTAGTCAACATCAGAATGTGCAAATAATTGAAAAAAACTGAAATATTACAACAGCAGTGCCAACAGGAGAACAGGTCTCGATGGATCCAAATGCACAACCTATCAATACAGCCCTTTGGTACTAGATATAACTTGCTGATGCTGCTAGCCAATAGATTAATCCACCAGAACTAGGAAACATAGTCCTTCGAGCTCTACGTGCACCATGCAAACAAATATAATATCAGTATCCACCTGTGTCCTCGTCGTGACAAATTCTTAGAAAGATGGCCTGCAAGACAATAGTAAGACAGGAGTAAGTAACATTATTTAGTGAGAGAAGAATCAAACCAAACAACGAATGGTCTGAATAGATAAGGAGATAAATCTCATCAATATCCAACCCGTTTACAGTCAACTAAACCCAATATGAATTCATCAAAAAGAAAAAGAAAAAGAAGGGGTGAATATCATCAATTATGTTTCCCGAAGGTCAGAACCTCATAGCATAGTTATAACCAAAGAGTTAATTGAAGCTTTCGAGAACTTAAAGCATACACAAATACATACAAGTTCATACCCCTACCGATATATGTTTCTATCAATAACTAGGTTCGCAAAAGAAGACCTTTTCCTCAACAACAGCCAGACTAAAAGACAATTATCTCCTCCGAAAAAGTAGAGGATTGTTTTATTTCTAGAACCGCTTAGGCAGCAGTCACGTACCTGAATTAAAACTAACATACCAGCACGTAGGGCTGCAAATTAGCTCGGTAAGCTCGGGCTCGACTCATGTTCAGCTCGTCAAAAGCTCGCTCAAGTTCTTTTAATTATTAAATGAACTGAACATAAACAAAATATTAAGCTCATTTAAATAGACGAACGAACATGAGAGTCTTGCTCAGCTCGGCTCGATTAGCTCGAAAAGGGCTCAAGTACGGCTCATTTCGATAAGGACTCGTTAAGAGTTTGAATTGTATATAAATAAGTTCTATTTATATTTGTGTATTAAAAATGTTAAAATTTTTAATAAAAAATACTATTATATTAAAATAATCCAAAATATTTCAATCAAGATGAGTTCAAACGAATCAAACCCTAAACGAACTTAATGGGTCACTTAACGAACGAGTTTTTAAACGAAGTGAACAAACCAAACTTTAAACTAAACGAACCAAGCCGAGCTCGGCTCATTTATAAACGAACATGAATCGATGAGCAAGATAAAAAAATAAACGCACTGAGCCCAAACAATCCCTGTTCGCTCAAGCTTGGCTCGATTACCACCCCTACTAGCATGCTTGTCAAGACGTGTTTTGGTTGACCAACCATATATCACAATCACAAACATCTTACCTTGCATTATCGCTGGAGACTTTCTCCGTTTCTTCAGTTAAACCCTTATCTTTCCCACCAGCGTCTTCACTAAAAACTTTATTGTTGTCTTTGACCCCAACAACACTCCCTGCGGGAAGGGCAGGTCTTTTATTAATCACCTCGTCAATTAACCCAAACTCCTTTGCTTCTTCAGGAGTCATGAAATTATCCCTATCCATATTCGTCTGTATAATATCTATGGGCTGCCCTGTATGCTTTGCATAAATCCCATTCAAAGTGTCCCACATCTTGATGATTTGTTGAGTGTGAATAGATATATCTTTTGCCTGCCCTTGGTATCCACCAGAAGGTTGATGGATCATGATCGTTGCATGTGGGAGAGACCCCCTCTTGCCCTTGGTTCCTGCCGCCAAGAGAAGCGAACCCATGGATGCAGCTTGGCCAATACACAAGGTAGTGATATCGGGACGAATGTACTCCATGGTATCGTAGATGGCAAGGCCTGCATAAGTTCACATAGATTAGTATAACATGCAACCAAAACATCCTATGTAAAACGATCCTGAAACACATAGCAATGGGATTACATATAAATTCATGCAACAACTAAATTTCTAAACCACAAGGTCCACAACTAGTCTGAGTTTCAATCTTTACTCTACACAGTAGACAAAAAGGCAAGCCATTTCATAAAAGATGGACGATCTGTGACAGTATTAAATTTCATGGTTCATAGTAATATAGAAGCATGGAAGTACATCTGGATTAAGATTCTGGAAATGGCCTTTATTGTATTTCATCAGGTACTAATAATCTAAAAACTGCTACTTCCAATTGAGCAACATCCCCCGCTCTAGAGCTGACTACTATTCTTTGTTCTTGTCAGATTATGCATTCAAGAGCAAATTGCCACTCACATGTATCACTGCTCAATGAAGCAACTGAGCCAAAACACAACCAAATTTAGCGTCGATGCATTCAGTTATGCAAAAACTTATTCGATACATTTTACTGTGAAGATCAAATCTTTGGAGCATGAAGAGACTATTGTTATTTCCTGTTCCACACCTACTTGTCAACCATAGGGTTTGGAGAGGACAACAAAGGCAATCTTAGACCTATTGTCGACCCTTATCACATGGTTAAGAGAGGATTGTTTATCTCACCTTTTTTTGGCAAGTAAAACATATGATTAATTGTTTTGAGGCAAAAAAATCATAAAACTAATGATAAGGAACAATTCTAAGAAATAAACACAACCAAGGAAGGGGAAAAGAAAAACATAAACATAATCCCTCCACAAAAGTCCCAATAATAACACCACGATTCTCATTTGTTTGAAGAATTGGATTACCAATGATAACTACCCCGGACTACAACCTAATCCCTATTCTAATCTCAAACATTATGTGTTCTGACCCCTCTCCATCTCACTAATCTATCGGATTTGTCCCTATGATCGGCATTGTTTTGTCTTTCGGATTAAATTGTCCAAACTTTTTATGATTAGCAAGAATAATGTGAGCTATTTTTTTTTACAAATATACCTAAACCTAATTACAAAATTATCAACATTGTTTTATATGCAGCAAGTGATTCATCATAGGACTTCAAAGAAACCGTTCTTGCGTAATTCTTATCGTCAATTCTTTATATTGTTCATAACAAGAGATTAATCAGACTAAGACGCCATGGCATAAAGTGCTTAAAGGTGCTTACGACTTATCGTAAAAAGTTGCAGCTAATTGTAATTTTATAATGAGTAGTTTAGTGTTTGGTAAAAAATGAGTTACTGTAGCCAATTGTAATTTTATACTACCTTCATCCCATAATAACCGCAACATAGACATATATAAATAATAAAGTTAGTCATGCTACGACTTGTCTGCGGGACGATCAAACATTGCTTGATGTCAAATTATCGTGAAACATTAATGATAGATTAAGTTATGCACTTCAACCCCGAACTAGTAACATAATTTTCTTATATCGTTAGGACGAATAACAAAACTTCTCGAAGTACGTGTTGCATACTTGTTGAATAGTGCATGACCTCCGTGAAGAGGATGATTCATTCGGATCGATATGAGAATCCAACTACATTGCATTGCCAAAATCCATCTTGTACATTTGAAAGAGGTTGGCCTCCTTTCTTCTCTCATCGTACAATCCTCTTCTAGACCAGTCCCCTTTCTCCTTGGTCCACCGAGAAAGTAGGACTGGTGACAACAATTCCTCACGGAAGAAAAGACTCATTGAGCCGGATCACTCACTAATACGAATCGAGTAGAAAAGAAGTTGTATATTTTCTGCGCTTCTCTTGCTATAGTGATGATGTAAGGTTGTATTTCTTTGGGCCGGAGTGAATATTAAGTTGTTCAGCTTATTATAATTTTAAAATAAATTGATTTTGACCAACTTTAAACCCTCACACACGCCCTAGATAATCATATCCATCCTAATCCCTCCCTTATCCCTTAAACAAAACGACTCGCGATTTCATCAATCAATAAACCAACTAACCAACCAACACCCTCACCTGCGGTCACGACTCCACCAGGTGAATTCACATACATGTTGATCGGCTTCCCGACATCCTCGGACTCAGAGAACAGCAACTGCGCCACCACATTATGAGACGTGTTATCGTCAATCGGACCATTGATACAGATAATCCTCTCCTTCAATAGCCTCGAGAATATGTCCATCGCTCTCTCGCCTCTCGGCGTCTGCTCTATCACGGTCGGGACGAGCGTGTACGATCTCCGCACCCTGGCGGCGGCGCGTGAGGGCGACGCGAGGGTGGGGGTGGGGAGGAATTGGGGGCG
>LIEC01006520.1:0-11488 GCA_001925005.1 Drosera capensis
CCAAGTAGTAAGACATTAGGCCAATGTCAGTCATCTCGAATTCTCGAGCCATAGCTTTCTTGAAATCTTCAAACATGCTAGGATTATTTCCCGTGAAAATCAAGTCGTCAACATATAAGCATACAAGCAGCATGTCACCTTTCTCATTCACCTTAACATACAAAGCATGTTCATAAGGGCATTTCTTGAAGTCGTTCTCTTGAAAGTACTTGTCAATTCTGCTATTCCAAGCTCGCGCCTGCTTCAAACCGTACAACACCTTCTGCAATTTCAGAACTTTATCCTCCTCGCCTTGCATGACATAACCCAAAGGTTGTTCGACATAAACTTCTTCATCTAAGTAGCCATTCAAAAGTGCTGATTTTACGTCGATTTGATGGATCTTCCACCGATTTTGAGCAGCCAATGAAATGATCAATCTGATAGTCTCTAAGCGAGCAACAGATGCGAAAACTTCATCATAGTCAATGCCGGGTGGGTGAAAAAAGCCTTTTACTACAAGTCTTGCTTTGTATCTCTCCACATCTCCTTTAGAATTCTTCTTTACCTTGTATACCCACTTGACTGCAATTGCTTTGTGCCCCTTTGGAAGTGTAACAAGCTCCCATGTATTATTTTTCTCTATTGCTGTAATTTCTTCATCCATGGCATTTCTCCGTTTCTTGTCTTTTGTACCTACCTCAAAATCTAGAGGTTCACAATCAGCAAGTAGACATAAAAGTGTCAAATCTTCTAGTCTCGGGGGCTGTTCTTCAGTTACCTCATACAATTCTTGGATACTTCGGGTTCCTTGTGGTCCTGCACTTGAATTTCCCTCCGGTGATGATGGACATGATTGCTCACTTGATGAAAAGGAAAATGGCTGTTCTATATCCTCATTTTCTTAGACGTCATCATGATAGTCATAGAAAGGGAAGAAAGCATAGTCTTCATGACTAGAAGTGTTCCAATCCCATATAGCACCTTCATCAAACTCAACATCTCTACTAATGACAACCTTGTCCGTGCTTGGATTGTAGAGCTTGTATCCCTTAGAACTTGAGTAATAGCCAACGAAAACTAGCTTCTCACTTTTGTCATCCAACTTGGATCGTTTTTCATCCGGAACATGTGCGTAGGCAATGCTTCCAAAAACCCATAAATGGGAGATGTTTGGCTTGACTCCATTCCATGCTTCTTGAGGGATTTGGCCATAAACACTTTTGGTGTAACACCTGTTAGACAAGTAGACTGCACAATCAACTGCTTCAGCCCAGAATTCTTTAGGCATTCTCTTGTTTTTAAACATACTCCTTGCCATATTCAAAATGCTTCTATTCTTCCTCTCGGTGACACCGTTTTGCTGGGGCATTGTCGAAACCGTCATGGGATGACGAATTCCATTCTCTTCACAAAACTTTTGAAATTCATTCAAAGTAAATTCTCCTCCACGATCTGATCTAATAGCCTTGATCTCGTAGCCACTCTGTTTCTCCACAAGAGCTTTGAATTTTTTAAAAGTACCAAAAACTTCTGATTTTTCTTTTAGAAAATAAACCCAACGTATACGACTGAAATCATCAATGAAGGTTAAGAAATACCTCTTCTTACTAAATGAAGATGGTTTGATTGGGCCACAAACATCAGAATGAATCAGCTCCAATGATGCTTTGGCTCTTGAAGTAGCTTTCTTTCTTGGTTGCTTGCCGAAAAGACATCCTTTACCATTTTGATCAGGGTGACTAATGCAAGGCAGCCCCTTTACCATTTTGCTACTGTTAATCTCCTTTAATCCTCCAAAGTTCATGTGACCGAGTCTGAGATGCCAAAGCCAAGAAGGATCTTGAACACATGCTTTCAACACCATTTTCAATCTTCAGTTTAAACAGCCTGTTCCGTGACATTGGCACCTTAGCAAGCAAATTCCCATCTTTATCCTTCATTCTCAGATTACCATTTCTCATATAAACATCATATCCTTTCTCCAAGAGCTGTCCCAAACTCAGAATATTGCTTTTCATGTTGGGCACATAGAGAACATTGTAAATAAACTGATGTTTTCCATTCTTTAAATGAATCAAGATAGTACCTTTTCCTTTAACCGAAAACACTAGAGGAGTCTCCAAAAGCAACCTTGCCGCCAACTGATTCATCAATATCATAAAAGAGATCTTTCATTCCGCACATATGATTGCTTGCACCTGTATCAAGATACCACTCGTTCGCCATTTCAGATTTTTCGCCTTTGCATGCAAAGAGCAAAGTGGGTTCTTCATCCTCATTGACATCTTGAGCAAAATTGGCCAGTCCCTCAACATTTTTTGAGCCGCTTCCACATTCCCAAGCATAGTGCCCAAAGTTGTGGCAATTATAACATTCAATTTTTGACTGTCGTACTTCCTCCAATTCTGTCTTGAATTGGTTTCTCTTCCGCGTCCTTGAGAATGAGAGAAGTTTTGGTTGTTTTCACTTTTGCCATATGTATGATAGTGATGGTTACCTCTACCACTTCTTCCTTGCCGACGTCCACGACCACAAACATATCCGCCACCACGTCCTCGGCCTCTTTGGCTGCCACCTTGTCTTTCTTCATTCTCCTTCAAAGAAAGCTTTGCTTGTAAGACATGTTCCACCTTCTCCTGCTTTGGCTTATTTAATTTTTATTCATGAGCTTGAAGAGAACCTGAAAGTTCATCAATGGTCATTGCATCCAAATCTTTTGACTCCTCAATAGCCACAACAATATAGTCGACTTTCGAATCCAAAGACTGCAGGATCTTTTGTACGACTCGAGCATCATTCAGGTCTTCACCATTTCTCTTCAATTGATTCACGATAGCCAAGACTCGTGAGAAATAATCTGAAATAGACTCAGATTCCACCATATCCAGTGCTTCAAAATCTCCTCGCAAGATTTGGAGACGCACCTTCTTCACTTTATCAATTCCTTTTAGTGAAATCTGCAACAAGTCCCATGCTTGCTTGGAGGTGGTTGCGCTAGCAACTTTCTCAAACATCTTCTCATCCAAACTCTGATGGATAAGAGTGAGGGCCCGTTGATCCTTCTCTCTTGATGCCTCCAACGCCCTTCTTTGATTTTGATTCAAAGCTCCTTCATTTTTTGGTTCATCGACTCCATTCGCAACTGGTTCCCAAACACTATATGATCCCAGCAACGCCTTCATATGAATGCACCAATTATCATAACCTTCTTTGGTTAGTAATGGAACCTGGAAGGGAGTTTGGGGATTCATTTTGCCTCAACCTGGCAGCTCTGATACCACACTGTTGGAATAAGAGACAGTTAACTCTCTTGTATGGAGGAGAACGCTCAAGTTCCCAAACACTGTATGATCCCAGCAACGCCTTCATGCGAATGCACCAATTATCATAACCTTCTTTGGTTAGTAATGGAACCTGAAAGGGAGTTTGGGGATTCATTTTGCCTCAACCTGGCAGCTCTGATACTACACTACTGGAATAAGAGACAGTTAACTCTCTTGTATGGAGGAGAATACTCAATATATTCTTATTCCACACACATAAAATGCTTGCATTACAACCCTTATATAGCACTCCACTGATATGAATCTAGTTCGATACATGAACCACTATTTAATACATTCATTCATATATCTAAGGAACATCAAAAACATTCATGCATAATACCATTCATGCACAAGTGTAGGATGCTCTAAAACATTCTCAACAAATCTAGTTTATTCTTTCAACACATACTGTAATAGGGAACACAGTGTCAGTGGAAGCCCCTAGATCTTCTCTGGGATGAGATTCTAATCCACAGGAAAGTATCCGAGGTGAACAAATGGATGAAATATCGGCCCATCAAGAGAAAAGCCTTTCAGTTAGGTCCTTTTTCTTGCTAGAACATGAACTGTTGATGTGTACGTTTAGTGGTATGCTATTTGTATTCTTGAACAACTATGTGTACAAAAGGTCCAGAAGGCCTAGGTAACTATTGCGTTTAGTCATACATTGCTTCTTGTATATACAGACATATACATACATACATATATTGAAAGTATTGGGCACTTGCGCTCTTATTGACCTTGTCCAGCTCTATTTGAAGTGAAAGTGGTTATGAAATGTTTGTGAGCCGTAATCATTGACTCGGATGGCAAAGAAGATCAAAGCAAAGAAACTCACGCATAAAGAAAAGTAAAACCGACCTTGCACTGTTCATCGTCTTTGTTAGGCGTAAAAAATGAAGAACTTGACTGAATTGTCTTGTTAGGCTAATCACCACCTCACTCATCCTATAAATAGATCTTGTAGGATGTTTTGTAAGATCAGATCTCATATCAATAATAAAGAAACACAAAAAAAACAGAAAATTGGGACGGTTTTTCCCATCAAATCTGAGTCTCACAATCATATGGTATCAGAGCACAGCCACGTTCCGGCCACTACCGTCGTATACAGATCTCGGATATCGTTCTCGATCTAAGCCAAACACCAAATCCGCAGCCGCCCTGTGACCGACGACATCCACCTGTGCTACCCTCATAAATCTGGGCCCGTCCTCCGTCAGCCTCCGCCGAATAAAGGCAGATAGAGGCGGCCCAGATCCAATCTCCAATCCAATCTCCAATCGCAGCCTTTTCACACCACAGCCAACTCCGCCCGATCCATCCAGATCGTGATCCTTGATCATCAACAGGAAATCTATGGAGAAAAGTAGAAGGCGAAGGGGAGGACGAAGAGGAGACGTGCAGAGGAAGAAGAGGTGCGCAGAGGAAGAGCACGCGTGGAGGAAAAAGGGCATAAAGTGGGGTGGGTGTTCAGGCGTGGAAAACACTTGGAAAAGGAAAGGATTAAGAAAAAAAGAAGTGGGAGACAGCGTGTAGTAGTGTTTGTTTTGTAAACAAACAAAAAACAATGAGAATTTTTAATTTTGTTTTTTTTTAAAGAAAACGAATTTTTAAAGGAAAAAAAATCCCAACAATGTCAATTATTCTCCAACAGGTTTTAAAAGAAAGCGGCGGAGTGTCATTTCATTTTTCAATGCTGAACTCTTCCAACTACACGGTATGAGCAATAAAATTGGAGGCAATCCAAGATAACCAAGAAGTTTGAGAGGCGGTTGAACCAGTAGAGGGAGATGATGTTGATCCAAGAAAAGACAAGAAAACGCGTGCGTACATCCTTCAGGCAATCCCTGAAGATGTTCTTTTTCAAATTGCGAAAAAGAAGAAGCGAAAAAGAAATTTGGGAGAGCCTAAAGACAAGGTATCTAGGTGCTGATCGTGTAAAGAAGGCTTGGTTACAGACATTAAAAAGAGAGTTCGATGCTCTGCGGATGAAAGAACAGGAGTCTTTTGACGAGTTCGCCGAAAAATCAGTGGCATGTCCAGCAGGTTTTCCAGCCTTGGTGCAGATCTTGACGATGTTGCACTCTTCAAGAAATTACTCAATTTTGTACCCTCAAACCGAGGTAAAAGCCAGTGGTGTGGACGAGGCCGCGGAAGGGACGGCCGAGGCGGCAACTATGCAGTATGCCAGGAAGGTGCAGGAGACACCGGCAGCAGCAGTTGTGACAAAAGCCACATTAAGTGTTTCAACTGCGGAAAGATGGGACACTATACTTCTGAGTGCCATTGCAAGCAGCGGAACGACGAGAGACAACACAAAGGCGCTACCCGTAACGAGCTATCATTATTGTTTTCCGTATCTCAGAAAAAGACACTAGTTATGCAGCAAGACGCCAAACAGTCCAGAGAAGAAAGGGCATTGCAGACGTTTCATCATAGTGAGGAGAAGACAGCTGAGATGGATATCTGGAACATAGACAACAGTGCCAGCAATCATATGACGGGGAAGCAAGAAATGTTCCAAGAGTTAGATGAAAACTTCACCGGGAAGGTGAGGTTTGGCGATGGCACATTCGTTCAAGTGATGGGAAAAGGAACGATCGGATTTCAATGCAAGAATGGGGACCAATATATCCTTCATGAGGTATACTATATTCCGAAGCTATGTACTAACATCATTAGCCTTGGACAAATGACAGAGACTGGGATCAAGGTGAACATGGTGGGAGAAAGTGTGAAGGTGTATGGCAACGGCAAGTTGCTAATATTCGTGAAGAGGACATCAAATCGCCTTTACAAGATCAGTTTCGAGTTAGCCAAACTGGTCTATCTCCTAGCCAGTCTCAAGGATCCGGCATGGTTATGGCATGCCAGACTCGGTCATGTCAACTTCCATACACTCAAGCTCATAGGGGAGAAGCAGATGACGTTTGGAGTTCCAAAGTTGTCACATCCGAACAAGCTCTGTGAGGCTTGTTTGACAGCCAACCAGACCAGGCTCCCATTCCCGGACCAAAAGATCTACAGAGCAAAGAAGCCGCTTGAGCTACTGCATGCCGATCTATGTAGGCCAATCACCCCAAGCACACTTGCTGGTAACTCGTATTTTCTCCTCATTGTCGATGACTATAGCCGTTGGATGTGGGTCTTTGCACTAAAAAAAGACGAAGTATGTTCTGTGTTCAAGAAATTAAAGCTTCAGGTAGAGAACTTGGCTAAACACAAAATAAAGACCTTGAGAACAAACCGTGGAGGAGAATTTCTCTCGAAAGAGTTTATGAGGTTATGTGAAGAATGGGGAATCCAGAGGCATCTCATTGCACCGTATTGTCCTTAGCAAAACGGTGTGGTGGAGTGGAGAAACAGGAGTGTGATGGCCACTGCTAGATCCTTACTCAAAAGCACGCATGTTCCAGCAGAGTTCTGGGGAGAAGCCGTAGACAGCGGTGTACCTGCTGAATCAAATACCTACAAAGGCGCTAGGAGAGCGCACTCCGTTCGAGGCTTGGATTGGCCGCAAGCCCCATCTCGAGCACCTAAGAGTCTTTGGATGCACGGCTTATGCGAAGGTGACAATATCACATTCAAAGAAGTTGGATAACCGAAGCCAGCCCATGGTTTATCTTGTAGTTGAGGAAGGGTGTAAGGCACATCGTCTTTACAATCCTCATCAGAAGAAACTTCATATAAGTAGGGATATGATCTTCCAAAAAAACCTTGGATGGAACTAGAGTGCAGGTACCAATGGCGGATTGTCAGAATTCATCTTATATGACGACCTAAATTCCGAACCAATGGTAGAAGAATTTGAAGGTGTGGTAGGCGCAGCAGAACTAGAGTCAAACGTTGGTGCAGGTCATTCGCCACTTGCGGCAAGAGAGGCAAGTCCATCTACCTCGACTTTGTGCATACCATTACAAATTCCGGAGTCCCCCGACAGCGGACCTGTACGTCTGAGAGACATCGCGGACATTTACGCCAACACAGAAGAAGTTGCTCTCGATGATGAATTAATGATGTTGGAGTCTGACGAGCCAACCTGCTACCAAGATGCAACAGCTAAAAGTGCCTGGTGTCAGGCAATGCAAAAGGAGCTAGGGTCCATCGAGAAGAACAACCCTTGGACTCTGACCAAACTTCCACCAGGCCATAAACCCATCGGTTTGAAATCGGTGTTCAAATTAAAGAAGAACTCAGACGGACGAGTTATTAAGCACAAAGCCAGGTTGGTGGCTAAAGGGTATGTCCAGAGGTAAGGCATAGATTTTGAAGAAGTGTTTGCACCCGTTGCAAAACTCGATACGGTTCAATTAATACTTGCACTTGCTGCGAATCGAAGCTGGGAAGTGCACCACATGAATGTCAAATCAGCATTCATCAACAGAGAGTTAGAGGAGGAGGTCTATGTTACTCAGCCAGAAGGGTTTGAGGTGCAAAGCCAAGAACATCTGGTGTATAGGCTATCAAAAGCTCTTTATGGGCTTCGATAGGCTCCACGAGCTTGGAACACTCGATTAGACAGAAGCTTGAAGGAACTCGGTTTCATAAGATGCTCTCAAGAGTAGGCCATCTATACTCGGGGAGAGAGAGATGCAGCCCTAATTGTGGGTGTATATGTCAATGATCTTATTGTGACAGGAGGCAACACGAGAGAAGTCAAGATTTTCAAGCAACAAATGATGACTGAATTTGAGATGAGCGACTTTGGACTTCTTTCGTACTACCTTGGGATTGAGGTAGAACAGAAGGAAGAACGAACAAAACTGAAGCAGTCATATGCCAAGAAGATATTGTCACAATTCGGAATGGCAGAGTGCAATGCCACCAAGTATCCAATGGAATCCAAATTGCGGTTGCACAAGGATTCAGAAGGAGTTCCCGTGGATGCCACAGAATATAGACGCAATGTTGGATGTCTCAGGTATCTTCTACATACACGGCCAGATCTGTCATTTGCCGTCGGTATGGCGAGCAGGTATATGGAGAGGCCTACTGTCATGCATCACAGGGTTGTGAAACAGATTCTGAGATATTTGAAGGGCACGATTCATTATGGTCTTGTCTATGGGAGAGGACACCATGATGAAACACTCATTGGCTACACGGACAGTGACTTAGCCGATGACCACGATGGAAGAAAGAGTACTAGTGGGATGACTTTCTACATCAATGAAAGTTTGGTGTCCTGGAACTCACAGAAACAGAAGACCGTCACATTATCATCATGCTAGGCTGAGTTCATGGCAGCCACAGCAGCGGCGTGCCAAGCTCTTTGGTTGAGGAACATGCTCAGTGAATTAACAAAGACTGAGCCAAAGCCGATGATCCTCTTGGTAGACAACAAATCTGCCATAGCTCTCATGAAGAATCCTGTGTTTCATGGCCGCAGCAAGCATATAGAGACAAGATATCACTTCATCCGAGAATGTGTAGAAAAAGGACAGATTATGGTGGAATTCCTAAGCACCGGGAACAACGAGCTGACGCACTGACGAAAGCAATGTCAGGTGTTAAGCTAGCTACTATGCGTCATTTGATGGGTGTTCGTGATCTGGAGCCATGTCAAGATTAGGGGGGAGCATGTGAGCCGTAATCATTGACTCGGATGGCAAAGAAGATCAAAGCAAGAAACTCACACATGAAGAAAAGTAAAACCGAACTTGCACTGTTCATCGTCTTTGTTAGGCGCTGAAAATGAAGAACTTGACTGAATTGTCTTGTTAGGCTAATCACCGCCTCTCTCATCCTATAAATAGATCTTGTAGGATGTTTTGTAAGATCAGATCTCATATCAATAATAAAGAAACACAAAAAAAAGTCTTGTAGGATGTTTTGTAAGATCAGATCACATCATTGACATCATCAGTACAGAACACCCCGTATCTGCCATGTTCCTCAACTCACACCACCATGGCAACCTATCTTCGACACCTCAACACCACCAACCATCCCAAAACCACAATCCTCCACTGAAATCACCACCATAAAATCTCATTCACCACCACCACAACACAACAAGAGCTAGCATCCTCTTGTGCTCCCTCTGAAATCCAAGCATCACAAGTAACAGAAGTGTCTGAGACTTCTGAACAAGAGGATGAGCAACTGCAAGGAACGTCCGAGACTTCTACAGTAGAGTCTGAGTGTTATGCAAAACAAGCAAAAATCTAACGCAAATCACAGCAATCAACACAAGGTTAACATGGTTCACCCCAAACTGGGCTAGTCCACGGGCAAGCGACAGATCAATTGATTCTTCTCAGTTTGAGGATTACAAAGAACCCTCTCTATCTCTCTCAGATCTATGGTGGCGCCTCAAAACCCTAGTGGTAACTAAAACCCTAGTGTCAATAGGAGTTTATATAATACTCCGCATACAGATGGAATTACAAAGCCCAAAATGAAACTAATGGACTTTTGGGCCCACTTCGGGATTCAAGTCATTACAACAAATCTCCACCTTGACTTGAATCCCCTCACAAACAAATTCAATTCACGTCTTCTAGTAATTCTCCACCTTGAGTTGAATCCTCCCGATCAAAACAAAACATATTCTGTCGCCTGCCAGTGCCCCCTCTTGAGGCCTACTTCCAATTGTCAACATTGAGCAAGTCCAAGCAACGTTGGAACTTGCTCACTGGAACTGCCTTGGTGAACATGTCTGCAGGGTTATCTTCAGTACCCACCTTGTTCACCTTGATCCTCGTCTCTGAACGGATGAAGTGATATCGAACATCTATATGTTTGGTCCGATCATGATGAACTTGATCTTTGGCCAAACATATAGCACTCATGCTATCACAAAACACAATTGCTTGATCTTGATGAAAGCCCAAATCTCCAAGTAGCCCTTTCAACCAAATCCCTTCTTTTGCAGCCGCCGTCACCGCCATATATTCAGCCTCCGTTGTAGACAAAGCAACTGAAGACTGAAGGGTGGTCTTCCAACTCACGACGGAGCTCCCCAATGTGAACACATACCCAGTCAACGACCTCCTTGCATCCAGATCAGCAGCATAGTCTGAGTCTGAATAGCCAGCAACCAAGCACTCGGACTCAACACCATATATGAGGCCCACATCACTTGTCCCTTTCAAGTATCTAAGTATACGCTTCACAGCCTCCCAATGTTCCTTTCCCGGATGAGCCATGTATCTGCTCACCACACTGACTGCATGTGCAATATCCGGCCTTGTGCATATCATTGCATACATCAAACTCCCTACTGCACGTGCATAAGATCTTCTAGACATGTACTCAATCTCTGCTTCAGTTTGTGGAGTACAAGCATTAGACAAATTAAAATTTGCAGAAGATGGAGTACTTATTGCCTTTGCTGTCGTCATCCCAAAGATTGATATTATCTTCTGAATGTACCTCTTCTGTGACAAGAAAAGCTTCCGCTGCACACGATCTCTGATAATCTCCATGCCTAATATCTTCTGGGCTGCTTCCAAATCCTTCATGTCAAACTCAGTATTGAGCAGCATCTTCAACTTCTTGATCTCCACCATGTCTTGAGTTGCAATCAGCATATCATCCACGTATAAGAGAAGATACATAAGTGAACCATGTGACACCTTCTTATGATAAACGCAGCAGTCATATGGACTTTTGTTGAATCCATGCTTCATCATAAAACTGTCAAACCTTTTGTACCACTGTCTTGGTGATTTCTTCAGTCCATAGAGAGACTTATGGAGCCTACAGACATAGTCTTCTTTTCCTTCAATGAAGAACCCCTCTGGCTGCCTCATGTAGATTTCTTCTTCCAGGTTCCCATGCAAGAAAGCTGTCTTTACGTCTAGTTGCTCCAACTCCAAATTTTGATGTGCTACCAAAGCAAGCAACACTCGAATGGAAGTATGTCTTACAACTGGTGAGAATATCTCATTGTAATCCACTCCCTCTTTCTGAGTAAACCCTTTAGCAACTAGACGTGCCTTGAATCGTGTTTTCTCAGTCTCTGATGCACCTGTCTTCTTCTTGTAAATCCACTTGCAACCAACCACTCTTCTTCCTTTAGTTAGCTTGACCAACTCCCATGTCTCATTTTTATAAAGAGACTCCATCTCTTCTCCCATTGCAGCAATCCACTGATCCTACTCCTTATTTATGATGACTTCTTTATAGCTGGATGGTTCAGAAGGTTCCATCTCTTCAGCTACTTGCAAAGC
>LIEC01006521.1:0-104661 GCA_001925005.1 Drosera capensis
CTCAAATAATTGAAAACGCAAGAAACTATCTAAAATGTCTTGAAATGATCTTAAAACACTTAAAAACACTTGAAAAGACTAAAAATAACATAAAAACAACTCAATTATATTCAAAGCACTTAAAATCTCATGACAAGGGTTAAAAATAGCATAACAATACCTCAAGTCACTTGAGGTTAAAGAAACCTCAAGAGTCTATCAAAATAGTTTCGAAACACTAATAAAAACAAATAGAAATGGCATGAATCCATCAAAATAGCATTGAAAGGACCATAAAACTCTTAAAAACACTTCAAAAGTTTTAAAACACCATAAAAACAACTCAAATCTTTTCAAAACACACAAAAACGAATGAATTTGGGTGAAAGCACCATTGAACAACCTCAAATAAGTATAAAACATAAGAACTAATCAAAAGGGCCTTGATATAACCATAAACCACTCAAAAACATATGAAAATGGCTAAAAACATCATAAAAACAATTAAATGCTTTTCAAAACACTTAAAAATAAATAAATAGTGTTAAATACACCACAAAACAACCTCAAATCACTTAAAAACGTATCAATACATCAACATAGTTTCTAAAGACTAAACATAATTGATAATGGCTAATAAACACCATAAAACAACCTTAAATATTTTGAAAATGTAAAAATCTATCTAAATATTTTCAAACCACTAAAAAAACAAATGAAAAAGGATAGTAAATAACATAAAACAACCTCAAATCACATGAAAACAGTAGAATGTATCAATACACATTGAAATGACTTTAAAACACTAAAAAACAATCAAAAAAGCTAAACATATCATAAAAACATCTGAAATCTCTTAAAAATCTCAAACATAAATCGATAATGGTAATAAACATGAGAAAACTACCTCAACTCTGTTCAATACGCAAGAATATATCATTTTTCCTATGTCAACATTCATACACAATGACTAACAATACTATGGGTCGGGACCTGTACACAGAGCTCGTTGCCCCTTTACAATACATAAAACATATTACACAACAGAGGGAGTGACCCATTTTGAACAAACTCCAGCAAATTACAATAGTTACAAGTAAGTTCATAAGACACCATCATGAACACTAGGAGTTGAGCTTGGGAAAACAACATCAAGACCCTTCCATGCTTGTTGGACAAGCCTATCCTTCTGTCTAGGAGTAAACCCTCTAAGCAGACAAGCCTCATCAAGAATTACTTTCTGCATATGCTTTATCAATACATGAACAGAAGAAGATGCGCCCCTAAATACAATATCATTCCTCTCCTTCCATATGGTATAAATCATAGCAGAAAAAGAAATTCTTCCAATCACCTTATGAAAAGCACGACCTACTAGTTTTTTTGCATACATTGTGAAATTTTGTTGGAATGACCCTGCAGGATAAACCACACGACATCTTGCAGACCATTCTTATACGAATAGTTTGAGAAAAGGACACCTGAAAAATAAATCTATCCTATGTTTGATAAGCCACACGATTATGATTCTCCATGACAGCAAAACACACATCTTCTTTGGTTCTTGAATCCCATAAGAAATAATCTATCTTATGTATGTAGTCTCTCATACACAGCAAGCCAGCATATGAAAGCATGCCTTAGAATATGCCATTTACCCCAACTAGATTATGCCATCGAATCGGGTGCTTCTTTTTCATAAGAGTCTCCCATGTGCTGGATGAAGAAAACTCCCCTGAGGTCTCCAATGTCCAAGTACAAACATCCGACCCCCTATGAATAATAGGAAGTATTACTCCTTGGAGACAAAAAAATGAGATGTTCAGGGAAAAACCATGTGTCTTCTTGCATGACACATTCGAGCTGTTTTTTCCCTTGATATACCGAAAGAGTAAATCAACCATTAGTCACACTACCATAAAAAGGGCCAGCGCCATACCTTTTATCATACCATAATGAAATTGCAATTTCATCGCCAACTTTCCACATTAAAAATTTCTAGATAATGGGTCGCAGCTCCAAGATCTTCCTGAGTCCATAAACCTGCCTTAGGTACTTTCATGGACCAAAAGTTAACCCTGTGGATTAAGTTAGCTTTTGTCCATAAAGACCGAAGAGAAGAAGGTTGAGTAATAAAGTACCAGATATGTTTCAACATCAAAGCTTTATTCCATACTCAAAGGTCCTTCACTCCAAGACCCCCTTCCTCATATGGAAAACAAATATCATGCCATAAACAAATCTGTTTAATCATATCAAGCATAACTTTTTGCAAAATAAACATAGTACTCGAGTAGGATTGAATAGCGTACAACACATACTTAATGAGTTAAAGTCTTCCAGCGAAAGAGAGGGTCCTATTTGCATAAGATTGAGCCTTCTTCCTTATGGTATGAATAAAGGATCTGCAATACCTAATACTTAACCTGCGAGCAACAAGGGGTACCCCTAAATAATGACCAGGGAGATTTTCAAGGGTTAAGCCCCAAGCCTGCAAAGTCTAGTAAGCATGGGGCAAGTAATCACTAGTTAGAAAGATCTCACTCTGAAGTGGATTAGGTTTCAGATCAGAGTAAGAAGAAAAAACATCCACAGTAGATTTCATGAGCATGGCAGACTGGAAGTTGCCGTCACAAAAAACGCAAGGCATCATCAGTAAAGAATAAATGATTGACCTTAACCTTTTTACATCTCTAATGGTGATCGAAGGTCGGATCAAGATCTTTCTTGTTCAGAATTCCGAAAAAATTTCCATAGCAAGTATGAAGAGATTTGGGGACATGGGGTCACCTTGCCTAAGTCCTCTAGAACTGGAAAAGTATCCATGAAGTTCTTCATGTATGCTAACAGAAAACATAGCTCCAGATACAACATCTCGAACCCAAGTAATCATCCTATCAAGCACACCAAAAGCTTTCAATGCTTTGCACAGGAACTTCCATCTGAGTGTATCATAGGCCTTTTGCATATCCACCTTAATTGTCATACGCGACAGATAATGTTTTGCATGACAACCCTTTATAATCTGCTGAGCAAGGAGGACATTATCAGCTAGTCTCCTGTCACTAACAAAACAGCCTCGTTAGGTGAAATGACTTCTTGGAGGTAGGGAGAAATCCTATTAGCCATTATCTTGGAAATGCATTTCTATATTGTATTTACACAAGATATAGACCTATAATCCTTCACCAAAGAGGGATTATCTCATTTAGGAAGTAACGTCAAACTAGTAGCATTCACCTCACTCAAAAGACAGCCACAGAAAAAGAAATTTTGGATAGCCGCAGTAACATCATGCCTAATATTGCTCCATGTATGGATGAAAAATTTCACGTTGAAACAGTCAGGTCTAGGGGATTTATTCCTTCCAAGAGAAAACATTGACTGTTTCACTTCATGTTCTGATACATCAGCTTCCATGACCGATCTTGCCTCGTCACTGAACTGCTTGGACAAACACTTATGTAGGAACTGCTCATCAATCTTTGAATCCTCATCTGGTTCAGTTAATAAGTTTCTAAAAGAAGTCACAAAGTGTTGACGTACTAACCGCTGTTGTTGGATTACCTCACCGGAATCTGTTACAACATGAGTGATACGTTTTTTTTTTTTGGACACTTTTGGGGCGATTTTGGTGCGATTTCACTGTTTTGTACTGTTTATTTTCTCCTTTCCTCAGATTTCATCGAAAAATGCCCAAAATATTCCTGTTTTTGTCAACAATTTGGCCATGATTTGAGGCGCCCCAGTTGGGATTATGGATGAACACAACCTAGTCCTCGGAATGGGTACACGATTGACGGAAAATGAAGCGAAGAAAACAAATCGGCGTACTATAGCTCCGATGGATTTCACTTCGCAAAACCAGATTTCAAAGGACTCCATGTGTTTCGCCTTCAATTCCGACAAGGTTCGAGTCACCGCAGTTGGGAATATGGATTAACGTAGCTCTGTCCTCAGTATGGGTGTGCAATTGACGGAGAACGACGCAAAGAAAACAAATTGGCATATTGTAGCTTCGATGGATTTCACTTCGCAAAACCAGATTTCGATGGACTCTATGTGTTCCGTCTTCGTTTCCGACAAGGTTCAAGGCGTGGCAGCGGGGGATAAACGTAGCCTCGAATTGGGTGTGTTTTCGACAGAGAACGAAGCAAAGAAGATAAATCTGAGTACTGTAGCAATGATGAACAATGAATTTCGTAAATTGAATTCCATGGTTTCATGAGTGCAATTGAAACACCTTGCATATCCCTTTGTGTCTCATGAAGCTGTGAAGAAGTGTTCTCTGGCTCGACAATAACATATTGTTGAAATTCATGGAGCTCGTGCACGGGTTGATGGTGTTGTGCAGGATTCTGAGTTTGTGGGTGGTGCTGTGAATGGTTGTCAACTTCGGAATGGTGTTCAAGCTAGGAATGGTTTGAATATTGTCCATCGTGCTGAAATGGGGTTCATGGTGTTCATGGTTTTTGAGATATTGTTGCGCAGGATGGGTTTAATTCTCTTCATGGTGTTTTGGAAAATGTTGACGGTGTCCATCAGGTTGATGGTGTTCGTGGTAATGTTGACGGTACCCATCATGTTGATGGTAGTTTTGATGATGTTGATAACATTCGTACACATCGTGCATAAAATCCTATTCTTACCCATTGTGCTGCTGTCTGTACGCAACTAGGTGTTTCTCGATTGTGCGATTTACAAGGAAAGGAAACCAGGTCCAAATCCGGACTCCAGCAAGGTGCTAAGATAGGGCAAACTCGTCCATGGAAGAGTTATGCCTCCTTGATCAGTTCAAATCCAGTTGAGAGGAAGCTCAGAATGACATATTTTGAGCCTGTGATGAAGGATGGCATTGGTATTGTTATTCCTGATGATGGTGTTATAGAGGAGGAAATAGATAAATGGAAAGATTTCTCATTGGCTATTTTATTGGGAAGAAGCTACCATTCAAGAGTGTCGACATCGCGTCGAAGAGGCATTGGGGAAGATATGGTCTTTTAGAAGTTCTAACTGATAATGGCGGATTTTATTACTTTAGGATTTCGGATGCTGAAGCTAGATTGAAGATTCTTGATGTAGGGATCTGGTTATTTTATGACAGACCATGTTTCTTACAACAGTGGAACCCCGACCTTGTACCCTGCAAAATGGAGCATGACAAGATTCCCATTTGGGTGAAGTTCTTCAATGTTCCGTTAGCTATGTGGTCGTGTTCAGGTCTCAATTATGTGGCTAGTGCGGTGGGAAAACCATTGTACGCATATGTAATGACTGAGGAAATGGGAAGATTGAGCTATGCGAGGGTCTGCTGTGAGATTGATGCAAATAAACCTTTTCTTGATGATTTTGTTTTGGAATTGAAAAATTCTGACCATAGGATTAGAGTTGAATAGCAGTGGAAACCACCAGAGTGTCCTGTATGTTGTGTTTTTGGCCATATAAATCAGGATAAAATAAGACATCCAGTTCAGCAAGACACAGGTAAAGACGTGGTTGTTGGGATGGCACCTGTTATTTGCAGTGATGAGGCTATTGAAGATGGTTTCCAGTTAGTTAAAAGCAGAAGAAGGAAGTCTGGAGCTGTGACTACTGAAAGTCCTAGTCATGTTCCTGACACTAAAAATTTGAAGTGCAATGTACTAGCAATGGGGATATCGGATCTAGCACTTACCTCAGTGGAATCTTCTGATGATGATTTGGAATCATCCTCTAGTATCGGAGGAAATTCATGTGAGGAACCGGATCAAAGGGCATCCGCTCATCTAGCAATGCAATCATTATCTGAAGTTGAAATGTCCCTATGTTTTGTGCATACTAATCCTATTGTTGATCCACCTGTCACCAGGAATTCAACCAAAGCTAGCTCACATATTCGTAAGTAGCAGATTAGGGCCTCAAAGATCAAGCGAAATTAATAGCACTCTTTTGAGTGCTCCTTCTGCAGTTTTGTTATAAATATTGGCAGTTGAAATATAAGAGGACTGGGAGAGTCTTCGAAAAAAGAAGAAATGAGAAACTTGATAAAGGAGAGGAATATTCCGCTCTTTGCTATGATGGAGACTAAAATTGTGTCTACTCCATAATTATGATGACAACCCGTTTGGCAGTATTTTGGTTTGTTGGAACACGAACTTAGTGAGCTGTGCTCTTATTACCAAGTAGTCTCAGGTTATTCATGTGAAGGTACATTTCGACAAGCCTCAGCAATCTTTTGTGGCAATGTTCGTGTATGGTCAGCATATATTTCTTGATAAGAGGAAGTTATGGGACGAGTTGATTTCTTATAGTGTGGTTTTCGAGCAGGACCATTGGATTTTGCTTGGAGATTTTAATTCCATCCTTGATGTAACTAATAGGGTGGGTGGTAGGGATAGATGGCCTTCATCTTTTGATGATTTCTATAACTGCTTTGTTGATTCTGGTTTAGACGATTTGAGATACTTAGGAGCAAGATACACATGGTCTAATCATTATGCAGGGGTGCATGCTCGTAGAAGGAAGATTGATAATGTTATATGTAGTAGCCAATGGATGGTCCGTTTCACTGAATCCGAAGCTCTCTTTTTAAATGGTGAGGTCTCTAATCATTCAGTAACATATCAGAGAAAATGAGATAATTAGAGACAAGATGGAAAAGGTACAGTCTGAACTTCTTGATGATCCTTTTAATGCGATTCTTGCTGATGAGGAGAGAAACTGTATAGAAGTATTTGTTGATCTTAGGGTAAAAGAAAAAAGTTTCTTCAGGCAGAAATTCAGAGTGCAATGGCTCAAGGAAGGGGATGCAACTATCAAAAGAGCCTTGAAAAAGCTGAAATCACCATAAAAACAAATTGAAATAAACATAAAACACTCGAAACCACTTGAGAAGGCTAGAAACAGCATAAAAAAACTCAAACCTAAAAAACAATGAAAAAGGATAATAAACATCATTACACAACCTCAAGTCCCTTCAAAATACAAGAAACTATCCGAAAGAGCCTTGAAATTAGCTTGAAACACTCAAAAACACACGAAAAGGTTAAAAACAAATCTCTTCGAAACACTAAAAAATGAATGAATAGTGGTAAAATAAACCCATAACGCAACCTCAAATAACTTAAAAGCGCAAAAGTCTATGAAAAAAGCCTTGAAGTGACCTTAAAACACTCAAAAAAAAAACTTGAAACGGCTATATCACCATGAAAACTAATCAAATCTCTAAAAAGCGTAAAAAAAATATGAAAAATGATAATAAACATTATAAAACTATCTTAAATCTCTTCCAAAAATGCAAGAATCTACCAAAAGACCCTCGAAATCTTAAAACACTCAAATCACTTCACAAGACTTAAAGCATTATAAAAACAACTCAAATCTCTTCAAAAAAAAAACGTAAAACAAACTGAAATGTGCCAAAAACACAATATAAGAGCCTCAAGTCTCTTGAAAATACATGAAACTATCAAAATAGCTTTGAAAAGATCTTAAAACACTCAAAAACACTTCAAAAGCCTAAAACACCATAAACATATAACTCATATCTCTACAAAACACTCAAAAATGCAAAACTCTTTGAAACAAGCCTGGAAATGACCTTAAAACATTAAAAAACACTTGAAAAAAATAAAAACACCATAAACATAACTCAAATCTCTTCAAAACCTCATAAACAAATAAAAGAAAAACCTGATAATAGTATAAAATAACCTCAAATCTTTTCAAACACAAGAATTTGTGAAAAAGGACCTAAAATTGTCTTAAAACACTCAAAAACACATGGAAATGCTTGCAACACTATAAAAACAACTCAAATCTTTTCAAAAACTCAAAAACAAATAAGATGTGGTAAAGGCATCATAAAAAATCTCAAACAACTAGAAAACACAAGAATATGTGAAAAGAGCCATAAAACTCGCAAAAATATTTTACGAGGCAAAAAACACCAAACAAACAACTCAAATCTATGAAAAAACATCAGTACTAATTGAAAATGGTTAATAAACATCATAAAACAACCTCAAATCTCTTCAAAATGTAATAATCGATCAAAAAAGCTTGAAAAGTCACAAAAAAACTACATAAACAAAACAAATCAGTTCAAAACACTGAAAAACAAATTAAAAGTGGTGAAATCACGATAAAACAACCTCAAATCACTCAAATCTCTTCAAAAACTTCAAAATAAATGAAAAGTGGTCAAAGCACCATAAAACAACCTCTTATAACTTGAAAAGGCAAGAATGTATCCAAAGAGCATTGAAATGGCCTTTAAACACTCAAAAACACATGAAAAGACCATAAAAACAACTCAATCCCTTTATGACACTAAAAAATGAATAAAATATGATAAAAACACCATAAAACAAGCTCAAATCACTTGAAAACGCACGAGTCCATCAAAAGTACCTTGCAATGACCTTAAAACATTCAAAACCATCTGAAAATGCTAAAAACACCATTAAAACTACTCAAGCCTAAAAAACAACCTCATATAACTTGAAAACAAAAAAATGTATCTAACGAGCATTGATATAAACTTAAAATACTCTGAAACACATGAAAATGCTAAAATCACCATAAAACAACTCTAATCTCTTTAAAAAAAATTCAAAACAAATGAAAATTTGTAAAAATAACAAAAAAACCAACCTCAAATAACTTTAAAACGCAAGAATCTATCAAAAGTGCCTTGAAATGACCTTAAAACACTTAAAACCACTTGAAAAGGCTAAACACACCATTAAAACAACTCAAACCTCAAAAACCAAAGAAAAAGACTAATAAACATCCTCAAATCTCTTCACAACACAAGAAACTATGAAAAGCATCTTGGAACGAACTTAAAACACTCAAAAACACATGAAAAGGTTAAAAACGCCATAAAAGAAGCTTAAAGCACTAGAAAAGCATTAATGTATCAATATTACAATCAAAGAACCCTATAGCGCTCAAAAACACTTTAAAAGGATTAAAACAACATAAAAACAACCAAATCTCTTCAAAAGACTAAAAAACAAATGAATTATGGTAAAAACATAATTAAAAAACCTCAAATAACTTGAAAACACAAGAAATTATCAAAAGAGCCTTGAATTAACCTTACAACACTCAAAGAACCCATGAAAAGGCTAAAAACACTTTAAAACAACTAAATTCTCTTCAAAACACTTTAAAACAAATGAAAAGTGCTAAAAACACCATAACATAATCTTAATTCACTTAAAAATGAATGAATCTATCAAAATTGCCTTGAAAAACCCCACTATAAAAAACACTTCCAAAGGCTTAAAACACCATAAAACAACTCGAATCTCCAAAAACCTATAAAAAAAAATTAAGGCTAAAAACATCAAAAAAACAACCTCAAATCCGTTCAAAATGCAAGAATCTATCAAAAAAGCTTTGAAATGATCTTAAAACACTGAAAACATATCAAAAGGCTAGAAACACAGTAAAAACAACTCAAATCTCTTCAAAACACTTTGAAATGAATGAAAAGTGGTAAAACCACCATAAAACAATCTTAAATAACTTGAAAACGTAATAATCTATCAAAAAAACTTTGAATTGACCATAAAACAGTGAAAAACACTTGAAAAGGCTATATTCACCATAAATCAAACCTCTTATAAACCTCAAAAAAAAAAAAAAAACAAGGTCTAAAAACACCATAAAATAAGCTTAAATCTCTTCATAACCTAAGAATCAAATAAAACAATCTTGAAATGATCTTAAAACACTCAAAAAACACATGAAAAGACTAAAAACACAATAAAATAACTCAAACCTCTCCAAAGCACTCAAACACGAATGACAAGTGATAAAAACACCACAAACTGACTTGAAAACACAAGAATCTATCACATGAGCCTTGAATAAGACCTTAAAACACTAAAAAAAAAAAAGAAAGGGCTAAAAGCACTATAAAAAAACTTAAACCTCAAAAACAAATTAAAAAGGATAATAAACAATATAAAATAACCAAAAATCTCTTCAAAACGCAAGAATCAATCAAAAGGCTAAATATACCATAAAACTACCTCAAATCACTTAAAAACACAAGAAACTATCAAAAAAGCCTTGAAATGATCTTAAAACACTTAAAACCTACTGAAAACGCTAAAAACACCATAGAAACAACTCAATTCTTTTCTTAACACTTAAAAACAAATTAAAAGTGAGAAAAACAACCTAACACAACCTCAAATCACTTGAAAACGTGAGAATCTATCAAAATAGTTTCAAAACACTGTAAAGGAATCTCGAAGCACTTAAAAAAGCATGAATCTATCAAACAAACATTGAAAAGACCCTAAAACACTCAAAATAACTTCAAAAAAAAAAATCTAACAACACTATAAAAAAAATTAACTCAAATCTCCTTATTAAACCACACAAAACCAAAAATGAATTGGGATAAAAACACCATTAAAAAACCTCAAATAAATTGAAAAAACAAGAATCTAAAGAAAGAGCCTTGAATCAGAACAGGGTAAGTGTGTTCAGATCCAATTGCGCTTTAACTAGCACTTTACAAGCTTTTTTAGATGATTTGTATACCTTAATATGCACTAAATCAATCTAAAAACAAATATAGTATGATAGAACATACTGTCTAAACTAAAAAATTACATTTGTCCTATGCCGACAGTCATACATAGTGACTAACATATGTCACATACGAAAACAATACTAGGGGACGAGTCCTGTAAAAAGACCACAGAGGCTCCCTATCCCGTTACAACATCCATCAAACATAATACATAACAGAGGGAGTGACCCATTTTCAACAAACTCCAGCAAATTACAATAGATACAAGTAAGTTCATAAGATACTGTCATGAACGCCAGGAGTTGAGCTTGAGAAAACAACATCAGGAACCTTCCATGCTCGTTGGACAAGCCTATCCTTCTGTCTTTGAGTAAACCCTCTAAGCAAGCAAGCCTCATCAAGAATTACTTTATGCACATGCTTTATCAATACATTAACAGAAGGAGATGCGCCCTTAAATACAATCTCATTCCTCTCCTTCCATATGGTATAAATCATAGCAGAAAAAGAAATTCTTCCAATCACCTTATGAAAAAGCACGACTTGCTAGCTTCCTTGTATACATGGTGAAATTTTGCTGGGATGACCCTACAAGATAAGCCACACGACTCCTTGTTGACCATTCTTGTACGAATGGTCTGAGAAATAGACAACAAATCACACATCTGCTTTGGACCCTGAATCCCATAAGAAGTAATCTGTCATATGTATGTAGTCTCTTATTCACAACAAGTAGCATATGAAAGCATGCCTTGGAATATGCCATTTACCCCATACCAGATTATACATCTAACCGGTTGCTTCTTTTTCCTAAGAGCTTCCCATATGCTGGATAAAGAAAACTCCCCTGAGGTCTCCAATGTCCAAGTACAAACATCCGACCACCCATGAATAATAGGAA
This sequence comes from Drosera capensis, assembly GCA_001925005.1. Classification (NCBI taxonomy): domain Eukaryota; kingdom Viridiplantae; phylum Streptophyta; class Magnoliopsida; order Caryophyllales; family Droseraceae; genus Drosera; species Drosera capensis. Next base: position 11,418 of record LIEC01006521.1, read on the forward strand.
GTATTACCCCTTAAAGACAAAAAATGAGCTGTTCAGGGATAAACCATGCGCCTTCTTGCATGACACATTCGAGCTTTGCTTCCCTTGATATACGAGAAGAGTATAGCAACCCATTAGTCACACTAGCATATAAAGGGCTAGTGTCATACCATTTATCATACCACAATGAAATTACAATTCCATCGCCAACTGTCCACATTAAAAATTTCTGGATAATGGGTCGCTGCTCCAAGATCTTCCTCCATGTCCATAAACTTGCCTTAGGTACATTCATGGATCAAAAGTTAACCCTGTGGATTAAGTTAGCTTTTGTCCATAAAGACCAAAGAGAAGAAGGTTGAGTAATAAAGTACTAGATAGGCTTCAACATCAAAGCTTTATTCCATACTGAAGGTCCTTCACACCAAGACACCCTTCCTTATATGGAAAGCAGATATCATGCCATGAAATCTTGGCTCCCCCCTTGCTCAGTGAGGATCCTTTCCACAGGAAGCATAAACAAACCTGTTTAATCGCATTAAGCATAGCTTTTGGCAAAATAAACATAGCACTCAAGTAGGACTAAATAGCGTATAGCACATACTTAATGTGTAAAAGTCTACCAACGAAAGAGAGGGTCCTTTTAGCACAAGATTGAGCCTTCTTCATTATGGTATGAATAAGGGTTCTTCAATCCATAATACTTAACCTACCAGCAACAAGGGGTACCCCTAAATAACGAACAGGGAGACTTCCAAGGGTTAAACCCCAAGCGTGTAAGATCTGATCAACATGGAGAGAGTAATCACCAGCTAAAAAGATCTCACTCTTAAGTGGATTAGGTTTCAAACCAGAGAGAAGAAAAAACATCCACCGCAGATTTCATGAGCATGGTAGACTGGAAATTGACCTCATAAAAAAGCAAGACATCATCAGCAAAGATTAAATGATTGATCTTAACCTTTTTACATCTCCAATGGTGATCGAAAGTCGGATCAAGAGCTTTCTTGTTCAGAATTCTAGAAAACATTTCCATAGCAAGTATGAAGAGATAGGGACATGGGGTCACCCTGCCTAAGTCCTATAGAACTGGAAAAGTATCCATGAAGCTCTCCATGTATGCTAACAGAAATTACCTTAAAACACAAAAAAACAATTGAAAAAGCTAAAAACACCATAAAACAACTCAATTCTCGTCATATCACTTAAAAACAAATGAAAAGTGCTAAAACACAATAATACAACCTCAAATAACTTGAAAACATAAGAGTGCATCAAAATAGTTTCAAAAGACAAAAACATAAATGAAAAAGACTAATAAACATCATAAAACAATCTCAAATAGCTTGAAAACGCAAGAATCTATCAAAATAAAAGAAACAAATGAAAAAGGATAATAAGCATCATTAAACAACCTTAAATGACATGAAAAAGAATGAATCTATCCAAAGAGCCTTGAAAGGACCCCAAAACGCTCAGAAACACTTAAAAAAGGGTTTATACACCATAAAAACTACTCAAAACACTCAACGCCATAAAACAAATAGAAAACGCAAGAATGTATCAATAGAGCCTTGAAATGAACTTAAAACCACAAAAACACTTGAAAAAGCTTAAAACACAATGAAAACAACACAAATCTCTTAAAACCTAAAATATAAATCAATAAGGCTAATAAACATTATAAAACTTCCTCAAATCTGTTCAAAATGCAAGAAACTGTCAAAAGAGTTTTGAAATGAACTTAAAACATATGAAAAAAGGTAAAAACACCATAAAAATAACTCAAATCTCTTGAAAACACTCAAAAACGAATGAAAAAGTGTGAGTTACACCATAAACTACTTCAAACAACTTGAAAGCACAATATGTTATCAAAAAAAGCTTTGAAATGACCTTAAAACACCCAAAAACACTTGAAAAAACTAAAATCACCATAAAAACCTGAAAAACAAATGAAAAAGGATAATAAACTTTCTCAAATCTCTTAATAACGGAAGAATCTATCAAAACAACCTTGAAATTAACTTAAATCAATAAAAAGAAACGCTTCATGAGACGTAAAACATCGTAAAAACAACTCAAATATCTTCAAAAAAACTTATAAACCAATGAAATGTGTTAAAACCCCCCACCAAATAACCTTAAATCACTTTAGAATGCATGAGTCTATGAAAATAGCTTTCAATGAATCTTAAACGCTAAGAAACACTTCAAAGGCTTGAAAACATCATAAAAACAACTCAAATCTCTTCACAGCACTAAAAAAATATGAATAGCGGTAAAAACACCATAAAACAACGTAAAATAACTTGAAAATGCAAGAATTTATCAAAAGAACCTTGGCATGAGCTTAAAACACTCAAAACATTGAAAAAGGCTAAAAACACCGTAAAAGCAACCCTGATCTCTTCAAACTTCAAAACAAATGACAAATGGTAATACACATTAGAAAATAACCTCAAATCTCTTCAAAAAGCAAGAATGTATCAAAAGTGTCATAAAATGACCTTAAACCAATGAAAAACACATGGAAATGCTGTTAACACCATAAAAAAAAACTCAAAGCTCTTGATAAACTCAAACACAAATCAAGAGGCTAAAAAGAAAACTCAAATCTCTAAAAAGAACCCTCAAAAACAAATGAAAAAGGCTAATAAACATCATAAAATAACCTCAAGTCTCTTCAAAATGCAAGAATCAATCAAAACTGCCATATAATGGACTTAAAACACTCAAAAACACATGAAAATGCTAAAAACACTACAAAAACAACTCAAATGCTCTCAAAAGCCTCAAAACCAAATGAAAAATAGTGAAAGAACAATTAAAAAAACATCAAATAACTCAAATCTCTTCAAAACGCTCCAAAAGAAGTGAATAGTTGTAAGAACACCATTAAACAACCTCAAATAATATGAAAATACAAGGATGCATCAAACGAGCATTGAAATGGCATGAAAACACCCAAAAACACATGAAAAGGCTAGAAACGCCTTTAAAACAACTCAAATGACTTGAAAACACAAGAAAGTATTAAAAGAGTCTTGAAATGACATTAAAACACTAAAAAACACATGAAAAGCATAAAAACACAATCATAACTTAAATCTCTTCAAAACACTTAAAAAAAATGAAAAGCACTAAAACATCATAACACGACCTCAAATCACGTGAAAACAAAAGAATTTATAAAAATAGTTTCAAAGCACTGAGAATGTTTAATAAACACCATAAAAAAACCTCAAACCGCTTGAAAAAGCATGAATCTAACAATATAGGATTGAAAGGACCCTAAAACACCACAAAAACAACTCAATTCTCTTAAAACCCTCAAAACAAATGAAAAAATCTATTAAACTTCATAAAACAACCACAAAAATTCTATTAAACACGAGAATCTATCAAAACAACCTTAAAATGATCTTAAACACTCAAAAACTCATGAAAAGGATTAAAACACCTTAAAATTAACTCAGATCTTTTCAAGACGCTTCGAAACAAATGAAAAGTGTTGTAAACACCATAACACAACCTCAAATCAAATGAAAACATAAGAATATATGAAAATAGTTTCAAAATACTAAAAAAAATGATAAGCTAATAAGCACCATAAAACAAATAGAAAACACTTGAAAGCACTTCAAAAGACATAAAACACAAACAAAAAAAACTCTAACCTCTTTAAAACACTCAAAAACAAATAAATAGTGGTAAAAGACCATAAAACTACCGCAAATAACTGGAAAATTCAAGAATATTTCAATATAGCCTTCAAATGTGCTTAAAACACTCAAAATCACTTGAAAAGACTAAAATCACCATAAAAACAACTCAAATCTCCTAAAATCCTCAAAATCAAATTAAAAAGGAAAATAAACATAATAAAACAACCTCAAATCTCTTTAAAATACAAGAATCTATCAAAAGGGCCTTGAGATGACTTTAAAACACTCAAAAAATATGAAAAGGACAGGAACATTATAAAAAAAACTTCGTTACCACTCCGATTAGAAATCTTGCTATAGATCTTTGGTCAAAATTGAAAGATTTTTGATCAGAATTGAGATCCATTTGGGTCAAATTTGGTTAAAAGCGGAGACTCTTTTCGACGAATCTTACTTGTATGATATCTTTGAGATCTTACTAGATTGGTGTGAATAAAATCGAATCTATATGGAAGAGTTTTTTAGCTCTCAGAAATACTCAAAAACGAATGAGAAATGGTAAAAACACCATGAGCCAACCTCATATAACTTGAGAACATAAGAAGCTATCAAAGAGTCTTAAAATTATCTTAAAATACTCAAAAACACTTGAAAAGGATAAAAACACCATAAAAACAACTTTAATCTCTTTAAAAAACAAAAATGAAAGAGGCAAATAAACGTCATAAACGAACATCAAATCTCCTCAAAAAGTAAGAATCTATCAAAAAAAGCCTTGAAATGATCTTAAAATATTTATAACACCATAAAAATAATTCACTTCTCTTCAAAATACTTAAAAGTGAATGAAAGTGGTAAAAACACCATAAAAAACCTCATATAACTTGAAACACAAAATTCAACCAAATAAATCCTTGTAATGACCTCAAAAACACTCAAAAGCACTTGAAAAAGTTAAAACCACAAAGACAAAATAACTCAAACCTACTAAGAAAACCTCAAAAACAATTGAAAACAACTTACAAACATCATAAAAGATCCTTAAAATACCATAAAATAGCCTCAAATACCATGAAAAATGCAATAATCTATAAAAAAAAAATACCATGAAATGACCATAAAATACTCAAAAACACTTGAAACGCCTAAAAACAACATAAAAGCCACTCAAATCTCTAAAATACCTTGAAAAATAATGGAAAGGCTTGCGAACACAATAAAACAAGCTTAAATTTCTTCAAAATGCAAGTAACTATCAAAAGAGCCTTGAAATAACCTTAAAACTATGAAAACCACTTGAAAAAAATGCTAAAAACACTTCAAAAACAACTCAAACCCGTTCAAAAGACTCAAAAAAACAAATGAAAAGTGGTGAAAACACAATAAAACAATCTCAAATAACTCAAATATCTTCAAAACACTCAAAAATAAATGAAAAGTGATAAAAACACAATAAAACAGCATCAAATAACTTGAAAATACAATAATGTACCAAAAGAGCATTGAAATGACATTAAAGCACCATAAAACACATGAAAAGGCTAAAAACACCCTAAAACAACTTAAATCTTTCCCAAACACTCAAAAATTAATAAAAATACCATTAAAAAGTCTCAAATAACTTGAAAACGTAAGGAAATATTAAAAGAGCCTTGAAATAACATTAAAAAACTCAAAAACACTTTAAAAGGCTAAAATCTCTTCAAAACACTTAAAAAATTGAAAAGTGCTAAAAACACTATGACATAACCTCAAATCACTAGAAGCCATAGGAATCTATCGAAATAGTTTCAAAGTACTATAAAAACAAATGAAAAAGGCTTATAAACACGGTAAAGCAACCTCAAAGCACTTAAAGAGCATGAATCTATCAATATAGCAATGAAAGGACCAAAAAACACCACAAAAATAACTTAAATCTCCAAAAACCATAAAAAAAAAACAAATAAAAAATCTATCTTACATTGAAAAACAACCTCAAATTTCTTAAAAGGATGAGAATCTATCAAAACAACCTTAAAATGACCTTAAACGCTCAAAAGCACATGAAATGATTAAAAGTACCTTAAATCTATTCAAAATGCAAGAATCTATCAAAAAAATCTTTGAAATGACCTTAAAACATTAAACAAAGACACATCAAAAGGCAAAAACACCATAGAAACAATTCAAATCTCTTCAAAAACTCAAAAATAATTGAGAAGTGGCAAAGATACCACAAACAACTTGAAAACGAGAGAATCGGTAAAAAAATATTGTAAGGTTTGAGTTTCAACCTAGAGAGGGGGTGAATAGGTTGTTTTAGATTTTATTAATCTTTTCTGCGGAATAATGATATTGTCCAGACTAGTATTGAGTGTAGACTAATTAGGTAGTCTGCAGATGATACTATCTGGTCTACACTAGAGATTTGCAACTCCTTGAGTCTTTATCTCGAGTTAGGCTGTGATAATTTGTTAAAAGCAATTCTAAGTGTCAGTATGAAGAAAGCAGTAAGTGGACACAATATTTATACTGGTTCAGACACTCGATATCAAATGATGATCGAGAGCTTAGTCCAGTCTTCCCTTGATGACTAGTATAGTCAATCCAAGAGGTAAGTATCACTATCTTCTTGTTTTTGTTCACAAGAAACTTTCCTTTTACAAGTTATCAAACTCGCATGAAAAACAAAGAACCTAGAGACTTTGCACATATCCGAACTCTGGACTATACTGCAAGATTTTGTTCTTCTGCAGACTAATGACACTTTCGATTGTATCTTCATGACTTGGCTTTCTTGAGTAATCTTTTTGTTGCTTGATTGCTTTGCACTTTTTGCTTTTGAATCAACGTTCAACAACAACACTCCTCAATAAGCCTCATCGGTTCCCTTTTAAAGGCTCAAGGAACGAACCCTTCTTCCAACGTACTATTCCCGGCAGTCCGCTCATGTTCCCTATTATCTCGTTTCTGATGTTGGTAGACCACTGATGTCTCCACTATCTCATTTCTGATGATGGCAGTCCACTGACTCCAGAATTAGTACCGTTGATACTTTAACTTGAATCTGCACTTGGCTGACTTCAACCCTCTGACCCCACATCAGCAATCATCTCTACTGCAATTCAGATTGCTGCATGATTTCGTCTGCACACAGTCTCTGTTGCAACACCTCATCTGCACACAGTTCCTATTGCAACACCTCGTCTACACAGTCTCTGATTCAGTTTATGTCTTTCTGTGTTGGTCCTGGTCTGTAACCTCAGTCTTTTATTGTGAAGCCTTCATGTTCTTTCGTTGCTTGTCAATATACTAGTTGTTCATTCAAAGTGTTCGTAGTAGTATGCATCTGGTGGTCTGCACTATACCTCTGCATCTGCAACCATCTACACTCTTGCATCTAACCTAGACTGCAACTACCTACCTGACTTCTAGCCTGAACATCCTAACTATATTACAATTAATACATTTAAGTTTTGTTACATCAATTTCTATACAAACGAAGGGATTGCACATTCCTATCAAAGAGCCATGAAATAACCTTGACACACTAAAAAAACACTTGAAGATGACAAAACACCATAAAAACAACTCAAATCTTGGAAAAATAGCAAAAACAAATTGAAAAGGCTAATAAACATCATAAAACATCCTCAAATCTCTTCGAAAAGTAAGCATCGAACATAAGAGTCTTCAAATGAATTTAAAACACTCAAAATTAAAAGTGGTAAAAACACCATAATACAACCACAAATTACATGAAAATGCACGAATATATCAAAACGAGCATTAAAATAACCTTAAAATCTCTTAAAAAGACTCAAAAATAAATGAAAAGTGGTAAAACACCATAAAATAGCTTCAAATAACTTGATAATGCAAGAATCTATCGAAACAATCATGAAATGACCTTAAGACACTAAAAACCACTAGAAAAGACTAAAACCTCCATAAAAACAACCTCAAATCTCTTTAAAACGCAAGAAAATATGAAAAGATCTTTTCTTGTAGGGTTTGCTCCTCTGAGTTCTGTGGCTTGATGACCTCTCCCCTTGAGGCTTTTCTCCTTTTACTGTCGTTGTTGATTTTCTTTTGAGCTCGTCTGTAGTTTTCTCCTCTATTGCCTTTTCCCTGGCTGTAGCTTTCTTTGCTGCCTTCTCGCCATGAAGCCTTGTTGGCTCTTTTTCTACTATCTTTTTCCCTTTTTTATTAGCTTATTTAGATTTGAGGAGCTGAGCTTGTTTTGCTAAAGATTTAGGGTATTAGCCATTTGTATTTGATCTATAAGACCTTCATCCATGTTTGAGAGTTTTTCCTGGAAGTCTTCAAAACTCCTTTCCCTGGTAGTCTCCTAAAATTCTGACTCGTCAGCAACTAGTTATAGACTACTGAGAAGTTCCTTAAATGCATCCCTTGTCCACTGATGCGTATTGTAGATTTCCTGATCCAGTTATCTGAGTCTATATTCAACAGCAATTTCTTATGGAGATGAATATTGATGTACAGATGATTTAGTCTCTCCCATCGTTCTTGTAATAGAGGATGGTCTTTAATGGAGACTCAAATAACTTGAAAATGTAAGAATCTATTAAATAAGTCTTGAAATGATTTTAAAACACTAAAAACGCATGACAAGGCTAAAACACCATAAAACAGTCTCAAAGAACTTGAAAACGTAAGGTACTAGAAAAAAGCCTAGAATCTCTAATAAACCACTTGAAATGTGGTTAAAATACCCAAAAGCCCTTGAAAAGACTAAAATCATCATAAAAAAACAACTCAAATCTCTTCAAAACACACAAAAATGGATCAAACATTGTAAGAACACCATATATGAGCCTCAAATAACTTTAAAACGCAAGAATCTATCAAAAGAGCCTTGAAATGACCTTAAAACACTCAAAAACACAAGAAAAGGAAATGAGCTTAAAAGACAAAAACACTTGAAAAGACTAAAAACACCAAAAAAAACAACTCAAATCTCAACAAAACACACCAAAACGAATGAAAAGTGGTAAAAATATCATATACGAGCTCCAAGAACTTTTAAAAAAAAAAACGAATCCATCAAAAGTGCCTTGAAATGGCATTATAAATTTAAAAAAGAAATGAAAAGGCTAAAAACTGTGTAAAATAACTTAAATCTCATCATAAAACAACCTCAAATAGCTTGAAAATGCAAGAACCTATGAAAAGTCCTTAGAAATGACATTGGAACACTCTAAACTATTTAAAAAGGCTCAAAACACCATAAAAACAACTCAAATATCTTTAAAACAGACAAAAGCAAATGAAAAGTGGTGAAAACATCATGAAAAAGCCTCAAATGACTTAAAAACACATGAAACTATGAAAAGACCCCTGAAATGACAATAAAACGCTCAAAAGCACACGAAATGGCTAAAAGCACTATAAAAAAAATCTCAAATCTCTTCAAAACACACAAAAGCGAATAAAAGTGATAAAAACAACATAAAGGCCTGAAACAACTTGAAAATAAATCTATCAAAAGAACTCTGAAAATGATCTTCAAACACTCAATACCACACGAAAAAGCTAAAAACACCATAAAAGAATCTCAAATAACTTGAAAACTCAAGACAAAATGGAAAGAGCCTTGTAATGACCTTAAAATACTCAAAAACACATGAAAAAGTTAAAAACACCATAAAAGCAACTCAAATCTCTTCAAAACACATAAAATGAGTGGAAAAGTGCCAAAAACACCATTAAAAAGCCTCAAATAGCTTGAAAATGCAAGAATCTATCAAAAAAGCTCTGAAATGACCTTAAAACACTAAAAAACTACGCCAAAAACTTGAAAAAGAAAGGAAATGTCAAAAAAGTTTTGAAATTACCTTAAAACACCTAAAAACTGCTTTGAAACACTCAAAACACTTGAAAAAGGTAAAACCAACATAAAAACATCTCAATAACTTGAAAACATAAGAAACTATGAAAAGACCCTTGAAATGAGCTTAAAACACCATAAAACTCACTCAAATCTCTTCAAAACACACAAAAACGAATAAGGGGGGGGGGGGAAAAACACTATAAAACAGCCTCAAATAAGTTAAAAATACAAGAATATATCAAAAGATCCTTGAAATGACTCTAAAACACTAGAAACGCATGACAAGGCTAAAACTCTATAAAAACAACCTCAAATACCTTGAAAACGCAACGAAATGTGAAAAGATCCTTGAAATGAGCTTAAAACACTAAAAAACACATTAGAAACCACCTCAAATAACATGACAACGTAAGAAACTATAAAAAGAGCCTTGAAATAACCTTCAAACACTCAAAAACACCTTAAAAGGATAAAAACACCATAAAACCAACTCAAATCATTTCAAAACAAATAAAAAGGAATGAAAAGTGGCAAAAACACCATAAAACAGCCTCAAATAGCTTGCAAACGCAAGAATCTATCAAAAGTGTCATGAAATGAAATTGAAACACTCAAAACCAATTGAAAAGGCAAAAATCCAACCTCAAATAACTTGAAATGACCATAAAACATTAAAAAAACACATGAAATGATTAAAAAAACGCCACAAAAACAACTTAAATCTCATGAAAAATCACAAAAACGAATAAAATATGGGAAAACAACATAAAACAGACTCGAATAACTTGAAAACACACGAATCTATCAAAAGAGCCTTGAAATGACTATAAAACACTAAAAAACACATTACAAGGCTAAAACACCATAAAACAACCTCAAAAAAATGGAAAGAGCCTTAAAATGACCTTAAAACACTCAAAAACGCATGAAAAGGCTAAAAACACCGTAAAAATAACTCCAATACCTTCAAAACAAATAAAAATGAATGGAAAAGTTACAAAAAAAACCATTAAAAAGCCTCAAATAGTTTGAAAACGCAAGAATCTATTAAAAGAGTCCTGAAATGACCTTAAAGCACTCAAAAACACATGAGAAGGCTAAAAATAACATAAAATAATCTCAAATAACTTAAGAACATAAGAATCTATCAAAAGTGCTTGGAAATGACCTTAAAACAATCAAAAATACAAGAAAAGGCTAAAAACACCATAAAACAACCTCAAATAACTTGAAAACCCAAGAATCTGTCAAAAGCACCTTGAAATGAGTTTTAAAACTCAAAAACACTTGAAAAAGTTAAAAACACCATAAAAACGACTCTAATCTCATCCAAACACACAAAAACTACTGAAAAGTGATAAAATACATCATAAAATAGCCTCAAATAACTTGAAAACGCATGAATCTATCAAAAGAGCCTTGAAATGACTTTAAAACACTCAAAACCATATGAAATGGCTAAAAACGCCATAAACTTTATCAAAACAAAACTTGAAAACATAAGAATTTATCAAAAAAGCTTTGAACTGGCCTTAAAACACTGAAAAACACATGAGAAAAAAATGCTAAAAACACCAGAAAATAACCTCAAATAACTTGAAAATATAAGAATTTATGAAAAGAGCCTTGAAATGACCTTAATACAGTAAAAAAAACATATGAAATTGAAAAACAAAATCGTAAAACAACCTCAAGTAATTTGGAAATGCAAGCAACATTAAAAAGAGCCTTGAAATGAGCCTAAAACACATGAAAACGCTAAAAACACATAAAAAAAACATCTCAAATCTCTTCAAAACACACAAAAAAGAAAAAAAGGTTACAAAAACACCATAAAATAGTGTCAAAAAGCTTGAAAAAGGAAGTATCTCTCAAAAGTGCTTTGAAATGAGAGACACTCAAAACTACTTGAAAAGGCTAAAAACAATGTCAAAAAAACTCCGTGTTTCATATGCATGACCCGTGCCTGATACAAAACGTACAAACTTCGCAATTCAACTCCAAATAAAGTGCAAACACGTTCTACATGCTCCAAGATCAACAAGAAACTTCAAAAAATAGCTTCAAACTTCTCATAATTAGCTCATCCTTAGAAAGCACTTCCAATTCCTCAATGTTATAATAAAGAAAAAAGATATTACAGTATCTATGCTCTAAATAACAAAAGAAATCAAAACAATATAAAATAACAATAAAATTGACTCAAATAAATGATTTTGACTAAGAAAACGATGCGTGTTTTCACACACATTATGTTGCGTGGGTTGTGAGGATAAAATTGAGTAAATGAAAACTAAATTTAGAGTAGGAAGTGATGTGCATATAAAAGTGAATGGAGGAGTGTAGGGTTTTGTTTTTGTTTTTTTTTTTTTTTTTTTTTTTTTTTTTTTTTTTTTTTTTTTTTTTTTTTTTGAATTCATGTGAGGAGTTTAAAATAACTCTCCCAAAAAAAATTATGACTAGTCATATATATGGTTAGACTATGATTCAAATCAATGATTAAGATTATTTTAACGTCAAATATAATGATCTAACCACACATAGCTCTATATATTTAACAACAAATTCACCTACTCCTAAACAAAAGCTATTATGCCCACGCACAAAGTAGTACATATATGCAAAATCTAGTACATGTATCCAAATTTAATACGCTATGCAAAATCTAATACGACAAAATTGGTTTTTTTTTCAGATATATTAGTTTTAGGTGTACTAGTGCGTCTATGCAAAGCGAAAAAGTAGTTAGCATATTGATGAATACTAGTACACTTTATTTTTTTACAATAAAATAGTATGTCTGTTAAAAACATGACGAGTATGCCTTTTAAAAAACTAGTACGCCTAATAAAAAATAAGAAATTACTTTTTAGTCATCAAAACCTAACATATTTATCAATCGATATACCCCCATTATCTTATTTAGTAATTAGTCATCTACAAAAAAAGAAAAAAAAAAGAAACAACGAAAGACTTCAATCCAATATGAAAAGACGACAAATCATTGCTAAAATCAAAACCCATGCTAACTAATAAGTTGCGGGTGACTTTTTTTGATAAATATGTTTCAAAAATAAGACATATTGATAATTTATACATAAACAATGTGACAAATATGCATTTTAATGAAATAGTATGCCTGTAACAGAGCTAGCACGTCCTTTAATTCTCACACTAAAACAAAAAAAACTAGTAAGATTGTGCAAAGAAACTAATACACCCAGTTAAAAACATAACTAGTAGACCTGTGCAAAGAAACTAGTACATCTAGTTAAAAACATAACTAGTATGCATATGCAAAAATATAGTATGCCTAAACAAAAATCAGTAAGTCTATACAAAAACTAATATGCCTATGCAAAATATAATGTGTCAATGCAAAATATAGTACGCCTAAGAAAATGTGGTACGATGCGGTGGCGGCGGCTACTCTTCGTTACCAGGAGACTATCCGTCTAGGTAAGTTGTGATGTGGGATTTTGGTTCTAGCATTTCATTGAATAGGTTGTCTGTATTGGTTTGGGAGTTGTTGCTTGTTGTTTAATGTGTTCCATGTTGAAGTATTATTGGCACCCTCAACAACAACCATGTTTTGAACTCATTCATCAATGTGTTTCATGTAAGGATCTTATTATTCTAAATTCTTGGATACGCGATCAAAATTTGAAATATATTGCATGGAGCTTTAACACACCAATGATGACGCCACAGACGACAACACCACACTAGCCTTAAGAGAATTGGAATCGATCATGGATTCGAGGAATATTGCATGGAGCTCGTTGGAGGGGATACCAGAGGAAGACGAGGGTGGCGAAGGTGGTGGTGGTGGTGGCGACGACAAAGGAAGAGGCAGGTGGTGGAGTAGATAGTCACATGCTGGGAAGATATATCTTGAGACATCGTGTGTGAAGTAATGATCTAACGGTTGAGATTTAAAGATACAAATGAATAGTCAAAATTAAAACATGATAATTTAGTCAAGCTTGAGTCATCGATCGGCTTAATAGGATGAAGAAGCTGGCTCAACGAACTGGCTCGTTTATTTGATCATTGGCAAGCTCGATTATAGATTTATTTAAGATTTGAGTTTATATATATTCATTATATTTATTTTCCATAATTATGTTATATGCATGAGAGATGTACAACTTCTATATCTTTTTTTCCTAAAAACATATTTTATTAGGGTTTGGAGTTTATGTGGCTAAAATCACACACAAAGTTATATGTGGTTAGAATGTTGGATCTCCAAATTAATGGTTGAGATGAAAAACTTATTTTTCTCTCTTTAAAATGAGTTTTCAATCTCAACCATTGATTATCGAATCCAGTGGTCTAACCACACATAAGGAATTATGTGGCTAGGCACATAAATACTTTTCCCATCTATTTATATATATATATAAAGCGAATTTAGTCATTCTTAATACCAAAAGTTGGTACTAAGTTTGGTTGCTCATGCATTTAATGCATAGAAAAACCATAATCACTACTTATTTGTCCATGACTCTTCACAACCTAACAATATTGACTCAACATGAAAAATAATCCTAACACCCAACCCTTCTATGATGTATCTTCAATAAAATAAATCATGCAATTACTAAACACAATAGCTGTTCGAAAATGGAATAATTAAGGAAAACTTTAATTCGAAAATAGAATGGGCTAAGGAAAGGATGCGGTATGATAGGAATGTGCAATCCCTCCAATTGTATAAAAATTGATGTAACAAATCTGAGATGTATTAATCATAATGTAGTTAGATTGTTTAGGCTAGAAGTTCAAGAAGGTAGTTGCAGTCTAGGTTGGATGCTAGAGAGCAGACGGATGCAGATGATGAAGATCAGATGAGCCATCAGATGCAGACTACTACAAAGGACTTTGGATAAACAAGTAAGATATTGATGAGCAACAAAAAAACGTCAAAGTCTTCATGATCTAGGACTGAGCTTGCAGACGAAGACCAACACAGAATGAATCAATGCGCAACAGATCTGTGTGTAGACGAGGTTGCAGCAGGAACTCGTGCAGACGAGGTCTCACAATACAGTATGAAGACTAAGGTGCAGCAGATTGGGTGCAGCAGAGGTGATTGCTGATGGTGGGGTTAGAGGTCTGGAATCAGTCAAAAGAAGATTTGAGTTAAAGTAGCAACGACATAAATTCTAGAGATAGTGGACTGTCAGCATCAGAAACAAGATGGTGGGGGACACGAATGGCAAGGTGTCAGCGTAAAAAACAGTGTCATGTTGTAATAGGTTTGTTTCCTGAGCCTATAAAAGGAAACCGGTGAAACTCTTTGATTAAGGTTGTTGAATAAGGATTGACAGGAAAGTGTGCAAAGCAATCAACATTCAAAGATTACTCAAAAGAGATGAATCGTGAAACATAGTAAAGAAGGGTTCACTACTCTGCAGAAGAACACCCTTTGCAGGAGAGTTCAGATTGCTCAATCTTTATGAAGATCGTGGGTCTTTATTTTTTCTGCAAGTTGTTAAGCTTGTAAAAAAAAAAAGTTGTCTTGTAAGTTACAAACAAGAAGATAGTGATACTCACCACTTGGCTTGACTACACTAGTCACCAAGGGAAGACTGGACTAAGCTCTTGTTTATCAATTGATAACAAGTGTCTGAACCAATATAAATATTGTGTCTCTTACTTGCTTTCATTGTTCAATATTTAGAACTTTTAGAAATCAACATTCACAGCTAAACAGAGACAAATTCCAAGAATTGGAGTCTCTACAGTAGACCTTAAACTGTTAGCTGCATACTACCCAAGTAGTCTAGATAAAAAAGTGGTCTGTAAAGTTATAATCCGCTGCATAAAATTGTTAAAACTCAAATTAACTTATTCATCCCCCTCTAGGTTATATCTTGGACCTTACAATTGGTATGAGAGCCTGACTTTCGAGACTTAACAGTTTATGGAAAGGAAAGGTCGTTATCTCATTTGCAAAGAAGTTACTAACAGTTTGTTTTTATAAAGAACAATGGCACCATCAAAGTTTCTCAATTGTCCTAACAGTGGAGAACCTTCAGCATGCTCTTTCGACAAGTTCAACCATTGGAAACTAAGGATGCTTCCACATCTCAATTCAATAGATAAAAGAATACAAGACATCATTTTGGATCTACCTATCTCTTGAGAAGGTCATAGACATAGTCCTGCAGATAGTACGAACTATAGAAAAACAAGCTCGACTGCTTAAGACTAGAACAACAAGAATAACCTCTTCACTACTTAGCATGAAAAAGCAAGCTGAGCAGCACCTGAAAGAAGAAAGAGAAGGCATGATTCAAGAGTTTGTGGCTCAACAAAAACTTCTAATCAAGAGGCCAACAAGGACTGGAAGGCAAACAAGATCTTCTAGACCAGTATCAGTCCCCTCAGGACCTAAGAATCTTTACAAAGTCAATCCAGATAGGTCTCATAACTTGATTGGAGAATCCAAGAGGATGATAGAAGCAGAAGCCATACAACTAGCTCAACTGTAGAAGAAGATAGCTTGCAGGTCAACAAGACCAAATGAGGCACACATCCTTCTCAATGGCACACTGGAATTCAAGGACTCTACCTTGAATTCCAGTGTAAAAACTCAGGCCAATTGAGTTTGTAAACACTCCTACAATTGAAGCTGAGCTCAAAAAGCTCTTAACAAAGCATGTACTTGCTACAGTCGAGGAAATATATGATTATCTCTCAAGAGCTTACTTGGGAGAACATCAACCAACAAGTGATGATGGCAATGATAGTGATTATCAACCATAACCTAATGCTCATGATGATGATGATGATATCATCAATCAAGTTGCAAAGGAAGGTGTCCAAGAACAAACTACCGTAGCTGAGACCACTGCAGAAGAGTCTTCTGCAGTAGACCAAGCAACTGAGGAACCAGCAGACGAGCAACATGCTGAAGAAGAAGAAGCTCTCACTGAGTCTCAAGCAGAAGGATATGAAACAAAAGAATCTGCAGTAGAGACACAAGTAGTGATCGCACTTATAGCTGAAGAGCAAGCAGCTGAGGTTCAAGAAACTGAACCAACTAAAGAAGAACAACCTATAGCATAAGAATATTCAGATGAACCATCTCCATCAAGATCTTCTATAGCTAAACAAACTACAGAAGAACTTCCTGTGATAGAAGCAAAAGAAGAACTACAAAGGAACTCCTTGAACTGGAAGAACAAGAAGAGGGACTGCCCATAGTTGAAGATCTACTGATAGCCACAACCACAACAGGCTGGGATGTAGCCCTACCTCATACTGCAGCTGAGACAATAAATACAGATGAGGCAGAACAATCTACACCAACTAGACTAGCCTTACACAGCTTGTCAAATCTGCTATTTACACCACGCTCTTTATTTGGAATGGTGCAAACACAAGCAGATCCACCCTCCATAGGAGTTACATAAGGAATGCCAAGCAGTAGTGCCTCTGAAACTCAAATAACTCCATCATCTACATTAAAGGAATTGAAGGAAGCATTTGATGATGATGTTCAAATTATTTCCGTGCAATTAAGGCCACCTGTAGAAAAAATGCACACTTCTCCGTCAGAAGACACTACAGGTTACAGACTGGGCAGATTAGATCAAGAACTATATAACATACGTGAGTGGAACAAAGAAGCACTTCATGAGTTGCTTGACACCCTACAGCCGATAGCAGAAGAGTTTGAACATGAAAGGGAAATTAGAACTCAAGGCTTTAAGGATCTTCGAACATTCCTTGACCAACTGACAGTAGGGATCATATATCAAATGCAAAGAGCCAATGCTTTCAACCTTCAACAATACAGACTGAGCTCTTCCAATCTCAACAAATTCAAAGGCCAACATAAAGCTGGTCTAAAGAAACTGTATAAGGCTCTGCACACCACTCAGTAACAACTTGATGAGACCATACGCATCAATGTCACCAAGTTTGGACTCCTTGAAACCAAACTTGAAGTAATTCAGAAGAACATCATCTCTGAACTTCAAGCTGTGCAGACTGCCATTGAATCTCTTACCTCCACTTTAAATGCAAACAAAAAGGGAGAGAAGCAAACTGCAGAAGAGCCACAAAGGACTCCTGCAAAACAGCAGCAGAAGACCCCAGCTGAGACTCAGGGGGAGAAGTCTTCTGCAACCAAGAGAAGGCATTCCTCTGACAGGGAAAGGTTTGCTAAAAGACACATAAATCATGAAGAACAATCTCATTATGAATGTAGATGACACAGAGAATAAAAAGAAAGATCTCGAAAGCGTAGAAAAGAATCAGAGGAAGAACACAGGCACAAGCGCAGCAAAGAAAAGAAGCATCAAAGGTAAGTAAAAATATCTCTATATACTCTTTATTATGCTTTCTTTATGTTTTTGGTTTGTAAAACGAAAAACAATGTAATTTTAGCACTATAAAAGTTGTAAACTTGTTATTTTACATAGGAGTTTTTGTTAGCATCAATTTAGGGGGTGATTGATAGAAATGTGCAATCACTCTAACTGTATAGAAATTGATGTAACAAATCTGAGATGTAGTTACATTGTTTAGGCTAGAATTTCAAGTAGGTAGTTGCAGTGTAGGTTGGATACTGGAGAGCATATGGCTGTAGATGATGAAGATCAGATGAGTCACCAGTTACAGACTATTACAAATGACTTTGGATAAACAACTAAGACATTGATGAGAAATAAAAGAACGTCAAAGTTTTCAAGATCTAAGACTGAGCTTGTAGACAAGGACCAACACAGAATGCATCAATATGTAACAGATCTGTGTGCAGACGACGTTGCAGCAGGGACTGGTGCAGACGACGTTGCAGCAGGGACTGGTGCAGACAAAGTCTCACAGTATAGTATGCAGACTAAGATGCAGTAGATTGGGTACAGTAGACTGGGTATAGCGGAGGTGGTTGTTGATGGTGGGGTTAGAGGTCTGGAGTCAGTCAAACGAAAATTTGAATTAAAACAGCAACGACATAAATTCTGTATATAATGGACTGTTAGCATCAGAAACAAGATGGTGGGGGACACGAGTGGCAAGGTGTCAGCTTCAGAAACAGTATCATGCTGCAATAGGTTTGTTTCCTGAGTCTATAAAAGAAAACCGGTGAAGTTCTTTGATTTAGGTTGTTAACTAAGGATTGACAGGCAAGTGTGCAAAGCAATAAACATTCAAAGATTACTCAAGAGAGCTGAATCTTGAAACACAGTAAAAAAGGGTTCACTAGTCTGCAGACGAACACCTATTGCAGCAGAGTTCAGATTGCTGAATCTTTATCTTTTCTGCTAATTGTTAAGCTTGTAAAAAGAAGTTGTCTTGTAAGGTACAAACAAGAAGTTGGCTTGACTACACTAGTCACTAAGGGAAGACTGTACTAAGCTCTTATTTATCAATTGATAACAAGTGTCTGAACCAATATAAATAATGTGTCTCTTACTTGCTTTCATTGTTCAATATTTAGAACTGTTAGAAATCAACATTCACAGCCAAACAGAGACAAATTCCAAGATTGGAGTCTCTACAGTAGACCTTAAACCGTTAGCTGTAGAGTATCCAAGTAGTCTGCATAGAACAGTGATCTGCAAATTTATAATCCGCTGCATAAAATTGTTAAAACTCGAATTAACCTATTAACATCCCCTCTAAATTAGATCTTGGACCTTACACGGTATTATAGCCAAAGCCAAGATAACACTAAAAATTTCAATTCAAGACATTAGTCATGTATTGTAGTAGTTTATCTCATCGACATAATCTATTTAAATATATAAAGCTATATTCATTTTTTTATACCAAACTTTGGTTTTTCTTTGACACCAAATTTGATTGGTTTTTCATTTAGTGACTAAAATCTAAGTTAAATGTATTTAATATAAATTTATTCTTCATCTTCCCCAAATCCAGTATGCATCAAATATGTGAGAAAAAGTAAAAGTAACAAATAAAAATTTTAAAAATATAAATAGTTCATGGTTTTCTTTATAATTTACACTTTGAGTTATCATCACAAGTTATCAAACAAATGCTTTTTATGATGAGAAAAAACTTAAAATCAAAATCGGATAAAGCATTTCATAAGAATTAATACAACATTAGTTTTCCTATAAATTATGAATCAATACAAAATTTAATACTTTCTTTCAGTAATCTTAATTAATATGCATATTTAATACAAACTAATAATAATCATATATATTATTTGTAATAAATTATCATATGTATAAACTTAACAACAAAATTTATGAAATATTTATTTAAAAATGTACAAGTAATTACTTTAAAAATGATAAAAATTAATAAAATATCATTATTATATTAGAATCAGGTTAAGGACTCGTTTTATTATGTTCATATTCTTATTTCGTTTACTTTTACAAAAAATTCAGCGTTTGAGGCCGAACAACAACAACCCTAAAATTGAGATTCTTGATATTATAAGGGGAATGAACCATTATTAGATGATTGTGTATACAAATTGAGAATTAATTTTTCAAATCAAAAAAGGGGGTCTACCATTACTCAAAGAAGGTGCACGCCTGCTGCTGAACACGGTGCTCACCTGCTCGACAATTTTGCATAGAATACATGTTGCTATAAATTGCATGCTGTCTTGTGTAGAAACAATTTTGCACTTCAATGTTCTCACTTCTCATTATGTTGATTATGTTGCTTTATAATAAGATGTATTAGTTTGATTAGTCATGTTTTATGTATTCGTTTGTCATGATAAAAACTTAAGACAAATTTTACTTTACATTAGTTTTTGTTTGCAATGTTAGATTTATCAAATTGAAATTCTATGTTGTGATTGTGTTTTTTTTTCTTTGTTTTTTTGGTTTAAATTCTGATTATATTATGACTTGTTTATAAAAAGCTCAAGCTCAACTCGTCTCAATTATGCTCAAATAGATATATGAGACGACCCCAAGCCGAGCCAAGCCAAATCCAAGCTTGATAGACTCGACTCGATTAGACTAGAATTAAGTTTGAACATAAACTCAAACCTTTTAATTGTCTATACGAGTCGAGCCCAAGTCATGTCTAATTCGTCTCATTTGCAGCACTACACACAACGCCTAAACCCTATCTTGTATATACTTTATACGTAGACCTGACAAAATTCAACCCAAGCCTACAAAAAGATTGGGTATTAGGTCGAAGATTTAGGACCCAATAAAAATGGTGTCTTTTTATCTAAGGGTAAAATTACCCAATCCATTATGACCCAACCCATGGACACCCGCATCCAACCCGTAATTCACTACCTCTTCTCACATGTTTATATTTTAGTTATCATCTAATATAATTAGTTAAGAAAAGATATATTTAATTCTAATAAGATATTATTGTGTGTATATATGAAGGTACCCATATTTAATTCATTTTTTTCTCAATTTAATTATCATGATTAATTAGATGTTTACGTTTTTTATTTACAGTGAAAATTTTTGTTATATCTATAAAAATATTCCTTGATCTTTACTATTTGTTTGAATTTTTTTTTTATTTAATGTAATTTTGTAATGAAAAATTGCATATGTATTTTCATTAATTATAGGTTTTTATTTCTAAAGCAATTGGATGGATCCGAATATCTGTAACCCGTAACGTATGGATAATTGATCGAAAATTTAGGATCCAATAAATTTTGAGTTTCTTTCGATGGATAAAATTATCTCATTCGCTGCATCAACGAATCAAATGATCCAATTCAACCCATTTATCACATATACCTGTACGGGTGCGCAAACTGCATGATCTGTGGTCTACACAGAGCTATTGGGCAAACATCTTGTCATGGAAAGTACCACCAATCGCACATTCTACATGGATCATTATTGACGAAAAGGAAAAGGGAAAGTGGGTGAGACGAAAGCAAACAAACACGTTAACTCGTTGGGCTGACTAATGAAAGCGCGAGATCGGACGATGATACTCATTTACAGCGTAGAACAAGCAGCCCTGCCAAGCTGAAACTTCAACCTCAGCAGAAACTCTTCGAAATCAAAATTTCCGGCGAGATCGGGCTTACTATGTTGTTTGTTACTTGAAATTACACCTTTCTGTGTTTTATTCTTCTTTTTCTGCGAACTAATTAGTCGAGTCCTCAGTTTTTATTTTTGTTTTTTTTCCCCTCGCAACAAGGGTAAGATTGCAACTCTGCCCTCTCCAACCCTTTCTTGAAGGGGTATACTGGGTTTATTGTTGTTGCTTTTAGTGTATTTGTGTATGCGTGGGAGATATGTTGTGGTTAACAGCATCAATATGAAATCGATTGATTGGATTGTGGTGATTTCAGCTTATTTGTAAGTGGAAGAGGCACAAGGAGCTAGGAGCACTACCATGGAGCAATCAAAAGAGTATAAACAATTGTACCGCAATTATGTGGTTCAAGGAAGCGAGGAACTTCATCCGGTTTCCGAGAGGTTCATGCAAGACGCCTCGAACTGCATAAACATTGGCGTAATTCCGCAGGAAGTTACTTTGCCAGAACTTAAGCCTGTAAGGAATTTTTCCATCCAGACAGGTGAGGAGTTCGCGCTGGAGTTCATGAGAGATCGTGTTCTTCCTCATAGGCCTGTCGTTCAGAGAGCTTTCGGTGATCCTGGTCTTTCCACTGGTTATGTCGACCTAAGAGGCAACCTAGGTATCTCCCGTGTTGAATCAGATACTGTTTCTGACGTATCCATGCTTTCACTTGTGGAATCGAAGGAGCCAAAGGATTTAGGGAGAAATAACTCTTCCTTTTGTGAGGAGAAAACTAATTATGGTTCTTTGCTGCCAACTCAGCAAAGTTTTCCGAGTCATGATACTCGAGGTACGTTGCGTTCATATGCTTCTTCTGCATCAGACAGCTTGTCGGTGAAGATAAAAATCCTTTGCAGCTTTGGTGGAAAAATCTTGCCTCGGCCTAGTGATGGAAAGCTCCGTTATGTCGGAGGTGAAACACGCATCTTGCGCATCAACAAGGACATTAGCTGGAAGGAGCTTCAACAGAGAACATTGGCAATATTTAACGAGGCTCATACTATAAAATATCAACTTCCTGGCGAAGATCTTGATGCCTTGGTATCTGTTTCAAGCGATGAGGATTTGCAGAATATGATGGAAGAATGTTATGTGCATGGAGATGTAGATGGTTCAAGGAGACTGCGAATATTTCTTTTCACATCAAGAGATATGGATGATACCTACAGTTTTACCAGTGGAGATGCTGATTCTGCAATCCAATATGTGGTTGCTGTAAATTGCATGGAGACAGAATCCACGAAAAATTCTGTGTTGAATGATTTAGAAACTTCTTCAGTAAACAATTCAGAGCAGCTAGCATTTCAAAATGCGGAAAAGGATTTAGTTGGAACAGTTGGGTCTGCTTGCACCAGCTCCTCACCTTCGACTAGAAATCCTGCTTTGGAATTAACACTTCAATCTTCAAAATCAGTTTCTCCTGGTTCGTCTGATAATCATCAAATCCATCAGCAGCTTTTGCAAGCACAGATGAAAGCTGCTGAAGAAGCAGTAGGGTATCAGTTTCATCAGGAATCTGATTTTCATCCCTCTAGCGGCACACCTTCTGATGAAAATTTAATCACAGCTCCTCAAGCTACACTGATCGACCAAAGTATGATGGCTGAACCACATCTTTGTGGCGATTCAAAAATCAATGACTCACTTACTGTAGCAAAGCAAGTGAAAATGATAGATGACAGTTCTGCCCTCGAGACTCGATCTGAAAAAGTTCAAGTGGCAAGGAATGATACCCAAGTTTCTTTAGAGCCATGGGATGGTAACATGGTAGATGCTTCTCATGTTGAAAAAGCATTGCCACCTTCTGTCTCTACTGGGCCGCTCAAAGAAATGTCAGGTAGGTTGCCTCCCAAGGGTGAGAGAAAGTACCACGGATCTAACCTGGGACCTTCACCATCTGAGTCTACCAGTCTCTCAAATGGTCTGAATGCTGATGCTGATAGTTCTCTTATGTACAATAAAGCCGTATTCACTGAGCCTGATAACATTGAGCCTGATGCATATGGAATGAGTTCCTTTGAACCATCTTTGCCCCCACAGAGGGTATATTTCTCAGAGAGATTTCCAAGGGAGCAGGCGGGATTGTTGAACAGACTATCAAAGTCTGATGACTCCCTGAACTCGCAGTATATAATAACCCACTCACGTTCAAATGTTGGACGGCAAGATTCAGGCGCTGAGTCTTCTGACAATTTGCAACATGGGAATTCCATTTTCCAGCATGGACTGCCATTCTCGGCTAGATACCCATTGCTTGAGGATTCTCAAATGATGGATGAAGGTGCCATCAGTAAGGGCCCAAAGCTTTTAGCTGATGCGGCACAGTTGGATACCAAGCTGGTGGATTTCTATCCCGGTGGGAAAAATGATACTGTTACTGAAAGTGAGGTTACTGAAGGCAACTCCGTAACAACTACCATACGAAATGAGGTGAAACAAGACCTTGCGAAAGAATTCTTTGGATCTAACCCTTCTGTGCTTGATGAAGATAAACTGGCTGAGGATGCACACCTAGATTCCTCCTCCACTCTTCCTGAAGCTAGTTGGGGAGGGACTTCTGGACAAAATTCAGCTACTACTGCAAGTGTTCCTAGACAAGAGCAGGGAGATATCCTAATTGACATCAATGATCGGTTCCCTCGTGACTTCCTCACTGATATGTTTTCCAAAGCTATAATGGCTGAGGAATCTTCTGGAATCATTCCCTTGCAGCAAGATGGGGCTGGTTTGAGCATGAATGTAGAAAACTATGACCCAAAGCATTGGTCTTTCTTTCAAAAGCTAACAAAAAATGATTTTGGTCAGAATGTTGTTTCTCTTATGGATCAAGATCATCCTGGTTTTCCATCTGGACTTGCCATAGGTGATGCAGAAGCTTCTGGAACCTACAAACTGACATCTCTGGCCAGTGACAGAGTTACAGCAACCCATGTGGGTGACTCCCATATAACATATGATGAGTACAAGCAGAGGGAACTGATTGGCTTGGTTGGAACTGACCAGGGGCTTTCGCTTTCTGACTATAATCCTTCTGAACTGAAGTACACTGATACTAATCAATTCGATGCCATAATAGAGAATCTTCGATCCCCATTCTTTGGTTATGAGGTAATCCTTGTAACTAAGGATTCAGTTTTTATCATTGAGCATTATAGACTAACATTTCCCAAAACATTATCTGCTTGTATCAGGTAGGAAAACAAGACTTCAAGAATGCTGGTTTGCCGCCTTTGGATCAGAATCTTGTTGATTTTGATATTAATTCGCTTCAGGTACGTGAGCCTGATTTTGAATTTTTCTTGTTCAGTAATCAGCATGTGAAGAGCCAAGACAGGATTCATTTAACTATGATAGAAGTACTTTGCTGCAGTACGAATATGGTCATTGCATTCCTATTATGTTGATGGTTTATATTATTTACTTATTTTTTATTTGAATGCTTGGCCTACAATCTAACTTATATTGTCATATCACCCCACCTCCTTGGTGAAAAATTGCTTATGGATGCTTATGACTTAAATTGATATGCAGTAGCTAATTGCAATTTATGATAAGCACTTTGGTGTTTTATTAAAACATATCTGAAAGCCAGTCCAAGTGATTGGTGAGATAAAGTGTTTATCAGTTCATGAACTGGTGGAATGACAAACACACATAATTGCTTATTACATATACTATAAAATATAGGAAAACAAAGGGATAAAGGTTCTGTAGCCAAGATGGCTATAATCATCTACTGACAGTCCAAAAAAAACCCATTGAAAGTACTGTAGTGGAACCCCACTGAAAGTAAAAAAAATCAAACAAACTAACAAAAATCCACTAATAGTACAAAAAACTCTCTCCGATACTAGTTGGGTATGTATTGTCAATTGACACGCCCGTTGCAAGACGGTCAAATTAGAATAAGAGTACGCTTATTAACACTCTAGTTGTATTCTAATTAACTGCAGTAGTGATAATAAGGATCGAACTCACAGGGACGGTTGGTGCAATATTTAGACTTGTAATGATCACGACGAGACCAACTTAATGAAATGTAGTAACTTTGGGAGGTTGTTTTTTTTCTAATTAAACCAATTAAATAGTTGACATTAAATAATCGTAATTTAAACTTGTAGAGAAGGTGAACTAAGGTGTTTCTTTATATGCTACAAATATAGAGAGGTTGATTGACTACGTTCTAGCTTTTAAGGATCATGATGGATGAATATCATATGATTTCATTATTTTAGAAAGGTTTGGTTACAGTACTTTTGAGCATAAAATACTGCATTCACTAAAATATTAATTACCAATGAGCTTGTATAATCAATCTAACCTAGACATCTCTAGCATATCGATGAGCTCGTATATGTAATAAATAAATAAATTGATTCAAAGCAATGAGCTTAAACTATAATGTACACATGCAATCAACCATAACATCAGGACAATAAGCTTAAATCATGAAAGTTATTTGCTACCAACTTAATCACTTAGCGGGATTAATAGATAGGTTACAATATCAATATGTGATCAAAGTAATTGATTTGATAACATATTATTGATTAAAGTTAGATTTCATGCATCAATCAACATATATGAAACCAATTTAGGTGATCTACTTCATCTCATGATCCAATATAGCTAGAATTTCATTAACTTTTCCCTACAAAGTGACTACTCACTCATGATCATGAACATCATCACACACATCATACAATTGTGCATCGTCTCCTCTGAAATAAAAGTTTAACCGGGATGGAAGACAATACAACGCTATATAGCAGAGATACAATGTCAAATCAATGAGATCCAATACCCTACACCTTGATCCAACCTCTACAAGCAAGGAAATCGAGGAATTTTAATCTAGGGTTGTAGAATGAGCGAATGAGAACTCTGAAACAAACTCTCTAAACTCTCCCGAAAATGAATAAAATATACGGATATGTATAAAAAAAAACCCAAAAATCCAATCCAAAATTTAAATAAAACAAACAAATATGGCATGTTGACTTGTGTAGCGGTCGTTATAGGGCATCTGTCACGATCGTTGCACAGCTTGATTCTCCAGAAAACACACGATGCAGGGATGTAACTATCGTGAAACTTAAGTGTAACGGTCGTTACACATCTTTGACCTCCAGGGATGATCTCCAAATGCTGTAATGGTCGTTACAATGGAAAGCCTTGGTCGCTACAGCTCAAAAGCACATCCATTTAGCATCGAAACATCACAAAACGATCACGAATGTATCCACAAATTATCAACGCATTAAATCATCGTCTTAGATCAACAAAAACAACTTTAAATCATGTCCAAGATCTTGCTCAAAGCTTTATCTTCACATCATCACTTGTAATGACCTTTCATAATCAACTCAACAGCTCATTCACATCTTCACACGATCAAATCCGCCACGAAAACAAAGAAACAGCAGTATCCAAGTTCGAAGACGCAAACTAAACTAAAACACAATATAAATGACTCAAACACAACAAAACACTAAGTTTACGTCAAAAAATTACGTGTTTACACACATCGTCATCAATGGAGGGTTTTATACTCAATATTGTTATTGCAGCCGACTCGTCTACAAAAGAACTTGTTTGGTAACAAATTGACTGTAAATCAGGACCATGTAGAAATTTTGCTCATGTGGCAAAGAAAAAAAAAGGTATAGGGACCACCGCTTCTTTTCATCTCCTGATCATATACAACGAATACCAAAATGGAGAATGATATAAAGATAGTTGCAGAATAATTTTTTATTTTTTATTTACTTTTGTAATGATCCTTTTATATGAAGCTAAAAAGCCTCGTATAGAATCTACTAGTACGGTTATATTGCTCTATTTCTCTGCTCAATGGCAGGTGGTTCTTACTTCTGAGATTATTTTTTTTTTCACCTATTATCTTACTAGTGGTTTTCCAGTTTTTTTTTTTTTTACCTCAAAAGAGGCCAGCTGTAAGATGTTGATATATTACTCCTATCAATGACGTTGATCTAGATAATCAGAAACGACGATCTCGAAGAGCTCAGGGAGCTTGGTTCAGGAACGTTTGGCACCGTATATCATGGAAAATGGAGGGGAACTGATGTTGCTATAAAAAGGATAAAGAAAAGTTGCTTTACTGGTAGATCTTCAGAGCAAGAAAGATTGGTACTGTGACTTAAATTCTGAAGTATTTATTTATTTATTTATTTATTTATTTATTTATTTATTTATTTATTTATTGGACGTTGTGAACTGCTAAACATGCAGTTGCACTTTTTTTAGTATTCCTGAGCTTTCTTATTATATATAGACACCACACCACATTGTACGTGTGTGATTTTGGCTTAATGTTTTTGGGTTTAACAATCATAATTTGTAACAAGGTATCACAATTGCTGTTTCTG
This sequence comes from Drosera capensis, assembly GCA_001925005.1. Classification (NCBI taxonomy): domain Eukaryota; kingdom Viridiplantae; phylum Streptophyta; class Magnoliopsida; order Caryophyllales; family Droseraceae; genus Drosera; species Drosera capensis. The sequence goes on from LIEC01006521.1 coordinate 39,317, forward strand.
TCTGACATAATTTGATTCCCTTTTCGACTATGGGTTGTGATATTCGCCACCTCTAGGACCATTGCTATTAGAAATTTAGAATTCCTTTGCTGTTCTTTATCTGTCTCAATGATGTATGAAATGTGTGTTCTGAACTCTACAAAGAAATGTGTGTTCTGAACTCTACAAAGTCATGATGACAATTTTCTTGGCAAAAATGGCCAACAATAAGAACAACCAAAAACAATTATAGATATGGGTGAGAACGACCAGTGGTGATAGCGATTACGACGAGTTAATTTTATCCGGTTCTGCTTTTCTGGATGCTTATTTTTAGTCAAGATGAAGATGCTTCAACTTGTAAGGTGTTAGGATTTGATAATAGCTTGTCAAACTTTTAGTAGGGTGTTAGGATATTACAATAGCTTGTCAAACTTTTATTATGATATAATGATATTATTTTATGTTAGCAATTAGCATACTAGATTAGGATTTTGTTTTTGGATACTAGATTTGATTCAGATAAAATCTTTCATTCTCTGGCTTGTTGCTTTTATGTTGAAATAATAGTTACAAACAGAGCATAAATGGACCTGAGCTCAATTCTTTATCAATTGGTTCAGTGATAATTTTCTCTTTTTGTTTCATTTTATTTCCTTCCATTTATGCTATATGCTAATGACTTCATCTTCTTACTGGTAATGAAAAATTCTGATTCATTCGCCTGCCGCTGTTGATCTTATCAAGCTTGTTTTTCATACCGAAATAGTTTCCTCAACTTTTTCTGACTTAGTATTGGATTTTTAGACCTTAGAGTTCTGGCGGGAAGCTGAAATCTTATCAAAGCTTCACCATCCGAATGTGGTGGCATTTTATGGAGTAGTTCAAGATGGACCAGGGGGAACTTTGGCAACTGTAACGGAGTACATGGTAGATGGTTCATTGAGACACGTGCTGCTTCGCAAGGACAGGTGCTTATTGTTGATGAATTTCTTTGTTAGTGATTTCGCATCATCCTGATAATTTTCTCATTATATAAAAAAATTCACGATTAAAATGAATCCAATATCTTAGCCCCTTTCGTTAGAACATCAAAATAAAACTAAATAAGTTAAAGACATAAAAGAAAACAAAAAACCCAGGTTTGCCGTAATGCACATGGTCTAGGGAGGGTCACATGTACGCAATGTTTCCCGATGCTCCCAAACAGTCAAGGTAGCCAAATCAATGTACTAACTATCAATGGAGAAATGAACATGGTTATCGTCGGAATCGATATCATCTGATTAAGCAAATCATCAGTTGACCAATTCAAAAGTTGAAATGAGTCCAACTGGAGTACTGAATTGAGCCCAGCCAAAAAGAAAAAAAGTGAATTTAATCCGTCGTCATGATTTACTTTGAGTGCAATTACTCGCATACTGTCGCTTTTTTCCCCTCTTGCTTCAGCCTTATTATTTATTCTTTTACGGAGAACCGGGAAAAGATAAAAAGTTAAAGAATTGCATTTTGTCGAGAAGTATATGTAATACTTCTTCCGTCCCATAATTTTTATAACAAATTGACCCGGGTCTCAAGTTTAGAAATTGTTTGACGTTTGAAACTACGACAATATTTCCTTAATCAGCCTGCAAAGCACTATGTGGTTAATGTCTATAGATGGGTTAAAAAGGAAAGGGGAGACTAAGATTACAAGCTCTTACCCTTTTGGCAATAGGGGTGGTTAAACAACAACAATAAAGAAACTGCAATAATGGTGTCAATGTTACAAAACAGAGTGGTTGAGTGAAATAAAAGAGGATGATTCAGCGTTTTAAAACTGCTATATCCTTTATCATGTTTTGGATTGACAAGAGCACTTTACAGGCAACTTGATCGTCGTAAGCGTATCGTTATTGCTATGGATGCTGCATTTGGGATGGAATATCTACATTCAAAGAATATTGTTCATTTTGACTTGAAGTGTGACAATTTGCTCGTGAACTTGAAGGATCCTTCACGACCCATTTGTAAGGTAATCTTGTCTTGCAACAACCGAGCATCCTCGTTCTCTTATAAACTATGCGTTAAATCTATGATCCTCTTAAACTGTGCTTTCCTTCAGGCCGTGCATTTTTTCAAGTTTACTAAGCATGTTTTTGGATTTTATTTTATATTTACTTCTATATGTGGATATTTGTATGTCAAAGCTCTTAGATTACTCTTTCATTTGATTAAGGTCCTGTTGTTCTAGCATTATGTGACCAATTTTCATAGATTATCTTTCATTACACCTATGAGATCCAGTGCTTTGTGTCCTTAAACACCCTCACTAGTCACTACTCTCCACCCAGATCTTTACCACTGTGTTCAATAGCTATTTACGGCCTTTGAAGTCTTGTTCATCTCTTTTTGTATGAAAATTGCACTTTCATATTGTAGTCTCGTTCATCCAAGAAAAACAAGAGTATAATATATATATATATATATATTATTGATCATGTTGTACTCTATATTTATAGAGTAGCCTAATACAAGATTGAGAGATATTACTTCAGAGAAATAAGTTAACAATAAAACAAATTGATCCAAGCGATTGAAGTAGAAAATAATAACAGTGATGGTAGTAGCCTAGAATACTAAGGTTCTGAATCTATTCCTCAAGTTGAAGCAATCCAACTTGTCAATTTGGAAAACGGTTTATAGTTGAGAAGTCTTTGTGAGTGGTCTCGGGAGTTGACATATAGGTGTAGATAATGACAGAGATGAAGTATCTACATAAAGAGTAGGCAAATGTTGTCGTTAGTTGTTGTAATTATTGTTTCTGGGCAGCTATCATTTTTAGCCACTCTCATCCTTGTTAGCTGTTGTCACCGATGAAGTCATTGCCAAGGACTCAGTTGGCAACATCTGTCACAAAGGGTGCAAATTAGAATTTATATCCATACTACTGGTTCTGAATAATTGAATTTATGTAACAGTGATGAGTAAGAGTCGAAGGAACGGATTTACGTTAATTTAACTAATCTTCATAATTTTCAACGAAACTAAAGGAGGGGGAGGGTGTAGTTGATAAAAAGAACAGAAATAGAAAATACAATTTAACTAAAGATTTTTTTTTGTTTAAAAATATACTTATCAGAGTTAATAAAATGTATAGCAATAGTAATCTTCACTCTTCATGGATTTAATCATTGACTAATATTTTCATTTTATATTCATTTATGATAGGTGTTTGTAATAAAGCTCGACAAAAAGAGAATTGTCAATATAGCTATTGGTTATCATAAAGTATGTCATGACCAAACTAACACACTTACTCTACGTCCAAACGAGAATATAATATAGACTAAATATGTTGCATGATGAATATTTCTCTAACACCTCATTACATTGACCTAACACAGATTAGCATCATTTCATGCTCATTTTCATGTGATCATAGGTTAACCAAAAGAGAATATCATTAACATATAAACTTGATACTATCATCAACCAAAAGAGAATGGCTTGACTGCATACATACTTCTTCTATGTACTAAGGTGATCAATCATAACACAGAGAACAAGCAATTAAGAATATATCAACACATGAATATGATATCACAAGTCTTGAACATGAAATTAATGAATATAGACATCACGTCTCCTAAGAATCCATGAAAGGATTCCGACTACTGTGTCATACTAGAGTCTTGCGCTACCATAGTCATGAATGAAGATGACAAATTCAACAAACAATCGAAAGAAGTCATTGCAACATAGCTAAAGATAGAGTATAAATCCAACAACCAATGATAATTGGTTTACAAACACAGCCGATTACAATCATACTAATGATGATCCAACACAGCGTTGATTGGAGTCGTCTTAGATAAATCTCTCGTCAATGGCGTCGAGAGAAAACCAATTGGACACTGCCCCGGCCTCGTCTCTGATAAAAACCCTAAAAGTCATCTATTTTTCTTTGTTTGGGAGTAGGTATATATAGAAAATATAAAACAAGCAAAATCCCATCAAAATAGTAAGATAAGATTATACAGTTTTTAGGGGACGCACGACCCGTGCTTGCTGAGCACGGCCCATGTCAAAGGTCACAAAATCAGTCGATTTTGGCAAGATATGACTGGAGCTATGATCGAGTGAAGAAAATTATCCTTTTGGTGGGATCCCAATATCTTTGGAGAAAAGGAGAATCAAAGAAAGAGACAACGAAGGAGTTCTAATGGTAGATGTCACCGCCTACCTGTGATAATAAAAGTAGACTAGATCAAGACAAGTTCATAACTCTAGATTATGTTCGAAAAGAAAATAAGATAGAGGATTAAATGATTTATTGCTGATCAGGACATATTTTGGTTGGCATCATTTTGCCGATTGGAAAGTTTGGTATATTCTTGATTGCTAAGGGAATTTGGCCATGCGTTGAGCTGAGCTGATTTTAAATCAACCATCGTGGCTATAGCAACCTCACTGAAAACTACTTAGTATTGAGAAACCCCACTGCCATGAAAAAACCCCATTGAGTGGAGAAAACCAACTGAACAAGGACACTGATGATGTTTTGTACAGTGGGGTTTCCTTCCTCTTAGTTGGTTTGCAGCAGCCAAGTGGGTTGATTTAAAATCAGCCAAGCGAGTTGTCAAATACTGGGAAGAGCAGTTGACTATTAGAAATATCCGGAAACATGGTGCATGTCTGTGTTTCGTGTTTACTTTCACAATTTGAAGTGCAATTCTATTAATTTTTGAAAGGTAAAATCTGTTATCCATAATAGGTCCTACTATGGTGATCCGAATTTTACTTCTATCCGGGAAGAAATTGGTGCATGATTAAGTTACGTCCTGAATCTACTCAACAGTGGATAAGCTGTAGCTTATCATTCTAATTGACAATTTTCAGATTCCCTGTTGTTTTGCTTAATTTTGTGATTTCATTATCTTCAGGGCTGTGTTTGTTTATTTCATATCAAAGTTCTATATGACCGAACCATGGAACATAATTCCTGATGAACCATCATGCATATGAGGATTCACTTTATTCATTTACATTTGTTTCTATCCCAAATTTTGGTTCATTGTTGCCATGGTCTTGCATTCTCGATGTCTGATTTAGCCATGTTTCCTATCATTATGGATGGAATGATGCAAGTCGAACTTATTTTAGGTCGGTGATTTTGGTCTCTCAAAGATCAAACGCAACACACTAGTTTCTGGTGGTGTACGAGGAACCCTACCATGGATGGCTCCTGAGTTGCTGAATGGCAGCAGCAACAAGGTCTCGGAAAAGGTATGTGTGCATTTGTCCCACTTATTTTGATGTTTTCTTTGCTAGGGATCTCATCCTTAACTCATCAAGTAGCTTGCGTATTGGATTGAAATTTGTAGTCTGACTTTATACCAGAGTTCCAAGGTTTATTATTATTACTATTATTATAAATTTTGCTATGAATAATATAACTTCACCAATTTCCACTGACTTCACTAAGAGATATCCTCCATATTAGGCTGTTGTTCTATCGAATTTGCTGGGGTTGGTGGTCTTTCCTGACCACACTTTTCATGGATCCACAGGTCGATGTGTTTTCTTTTGGTATCGTTCTATGGGAGATTCTCACAGGGGAAGAACCTTATGCAAATATGCATTATGGTGCTATAATAGGTATTACTACATTTAACCTTTTCTGACACGGCGAAATCCTTTTACAAAGTTTAGCCGAAAAACATCTAATGCCAACGATCTTTATCTGCATGCAAGTGTGTCCTCTCATATGCTTATATGCTCGATCCTTCAGTCACACCAACACCCCCAAAGGATAAAGGAGGAGGGGGGGGGGGATTAATGGCAAGTTCAAGTTTAGCAAAATATGTAGCAGTTACAGCTAAAGCCTCGAGATACTGAACTTCTTGTTGACATGTGAAAGAAAAGTACAGTATATTTCATGCAGTTTCAAGGAATCACTTGCACAAATTTCCTCATTTCTTACGATTATATTGAGTCACTTGCATTATACATGATGCTTGTAGTTTCTGTATTACTTCTCAACTGTCTCCAACTAAAACATACATCGGTGTCATTCGCTGGCTGGGTATTACGTGCTTGTAGGTTCTGAACTTGTTATTGACGTGTGAAAGAAAAGTACAGTATATTTCATGTAGTTTCAAGGAATCAGTTGCACGAATTACCTCATTTCTTACGGTGATATCAAGTCACATGCATTATACATAATGCTTGTAGTTTCTGAATTACTTCTCAACTGTCTGTAACTTAAACATACATCGGTGTCATTCGCTGGCTGGGGTATTATATGCATTTTTATTCTTGTAATGCAGGTGGGATTGTGAATAACACGTTACGCCCGCCTTTACCAAGTACCTGTGACCCAGAATGGAGAAGGCTTATGGAGCAATGCTGGGCTCCTAATCCTGCTTCTCGTCCATCATTCACCGAAATAGCAACCCAATTGCGCTTAATGGCTTCAGCTTGCCAAACCAGAGGACAAGTCTCAAGGACGCCTCATTAGACCAGAGGTCAAGCTTGCCTTCCCCTTGTTTTGTGTGCATACTGTGCTATATGCTTTTATTGTGGCACATATACAAACATTGCCTTGTTGAAACTTGTAAACATTTGGCTTGTTTATTTGTTCTCACTTCTGACGCAAGAGCATTATGGCTTATATGATGTCAAGTGCTCACTTTGTGGTTTATATTGTTTGAAAGTTGATAAACCATGTATTTTATTGTTAGTATCATTTTCCATTAGGATTTAGCCTTGTATAATTAGGGGTCTTAGTAGAAGTAGGATTTTGTGTACCGCAGGTAATTTTGTATGCCTGAGATAATCTTTGAAGCCTTCAATTTGTTCCCTTCAACTTTGTACTTTCTTACAGAGAACTCTGTGCTAGCAAGCATGATAAGTATAAATTTTGATGTGAAGTGTGTGTGTGTGTGTTATTGTGATCAGATAATGTTTTATGCTCCATGTATGTCACTCTAGTTATCAAGACAATTTCATTCCTTTTTCTCAACTGTCAGCATGTTTATGGTTTATAGGCAGCATTTCCATTTTCTTGTAGGAAATCCGCTGTTTAGCTGCTTCATAGTAAAGCCAAGAGAACATAAGAGTTTTTGCTCGACAACCATATGATTTTGGATAGATAATCTTCTTAAACTGTGCTTTCCTTTAGGCCATACATGAGTATCTGATTTCCTTTAGGCCACTACAAACTACTGGTAATTCGGTGTTAGCAAAAGCTTTGACTGCCAACTCTATCCCGTTTCAAATCATTTGATATGTTCTTTCTAATTGCATTATTTTTGTATCGGTTAAATTTAAATTAGACCATGTTTTTCAAGTTCGTAGCAATCAAGTATGATTTTTAAACAGGTACCATTAGGAACCAACAAAAGTGCACGGTCCCGTCATTTGAAATAATGTCCAAATGATCGCAAATTCTCCTGAATCGGCCTCAATATTAATATAGATGGTTGTCCAACGATCATATTCTCATTTGGTCGGTTGTAAAGAACAAAATAGAGAATCGATAGAGAACGAGATGAGAAAGAAGGTGACCTAGATGAGAAGTAGATGAATTAGAATGATAAAAGAACGGGAATATTATTGTGACAATGCCTCTGTACTGCTACCTCTGTGGGAATATATTCCTGAAAAGATACCACAACACTTAACGCGGTACTCATCACAGGAAACATTCATTAGTGAATGTATTCCTCATCGCCATCGCCGTCCGCTTAGTTTTCTGTGTCCTCGCATTAGTGAATTCTTTGGAAATCCATGCACAAAAGTAAGGAGACTAGCTCTAGCCGATCCTACTAATATTGCCCTCAGCAATCAAACAGGAATTACTTCTGCTTTCGAGGTTGGAGTTGGATCAATTCGATTTCAAATTGCTTGGAAAGTTGCATATGTTTTTTTGGTCGCATTTCCTCTATAATGATCATGGTGGGGCAGGTGGTGTCATTTTTGGACATGGATCACGGAGCTGTACACAAAGAAAAGTTCGGAGAAGTTGCTTTCAAATACGTCCAATTCGTGGATGAACTCCAATCAAACTTGGGTGGTTTCAAATTGTGAGGATGATTAAGATACGAAAGAGCCAAATGAAATAATTTTTTTTAGAAGCAAATAAAATAAAGTAATTAATAATAAGGTGGTGAACAATGTATGTAAGATAGTTAGGAACATATAAACTTCATCATGATTTATGACAATTATCGATGTGATCATGATTAAAGTATAGTGAGGTTGTGATTATTATAACATAACAACCCTCATTGGAACAAATAGGAAATTAAGCTAACAACCTAGTTTATTGGAATAAAGATATAGTCATACCTCATAACATTCAAAGAGTTCTACATCATAATAATGTGATATATCAATCTAGATTAGTCATCAAAAGAGTTCAATAATTTAACCTAAATTAGATTTGTTTCATATTAAGCAAAACAATGAATTAAATGCTAAAACAATCATATATCAATATGATTAAATGCTCAATTGAAACAATGAATTAAGATAGTTGATCAAGATACTCAATTCACGAGTTCAATAGTTCATCCAATATCAAATTTATCAATATCTAAATCATGCATTAAGCTCGTATCCTATCTCATGCATCATGATCATAGATTCATTCTCGTGTGCTAACCAGAAAAACTACTCGCTACTCATGGTTAAAGATATTAACGACAAAAACAAAGAGTGAATAACAATCATGATGGAATAAACTTGAATTAAACTAAATAATCAAAACAAATGTACCATATGGCTCAGCAAGAATAGCTACATCTCTGAAAATGAGAGTATGGACAGCGATCAACGAACAACGATAAAAAAACGAGCTAATCTAACCTAGATCTAATAATCAAAATGTGAAAAAATAATTAAAATTGATGTTATCTACCTAAATCTAACCTAACACCCACTGAAACAAAGAAATGTAGAGAGTATATAAAGGAAAATACATGTGTTTTGAACTCCACAAAAATCACAACAGAAAATGTGTTTCAATTGAGTTATTTTTTTACGGACGTGAACTTTTTCATAGGCAACCTAGGCTGTGAATATGTCACTTTTGAAACTTCGAATTTTTTATTCAAATGCCTTCTTATCTCTTTAACTGCATATTTTCAGCTCCATATCATCATGTAACGCCCACAAGTCTTGTAATTGTCTTAAATTGTATGAAATCGAATGACATCATCCCATTTGACTGTACCTTAATTCAAATTCAGCTCAATCTCTTTCCCTACAATAAAAACAAGAAAAAACAGTAGCAACAGACCAAATAATACAAAACGTATTTGGGGTCATCCCCACCCATATGATAAGCGACTTAACTATCTCCTTCAATGTGGGGAGAGATCGGAGGATCAAAACTCGTTGAGTGCCGATATACTTTGTGATGGTGAGTCCATTATGTTTTGTATGGGGTGGGAAACAATAAATACGTCCGTCGTCATTCGATCGAAGCAGTTGATACGTCGGTTAGTTTTCAGCCTAAACACCTAGTAGTGTGTCAATTCTACCCAGTAATACGTTTAATATATATTAGTACGTTGGAGCAATTAGTATGTCGGTTGGAATTCGATCGAAACAATTAATACGTTTGTCGTAATTCGACCGGAACAATTGATATCTCAATCAATTTTTAAATAAAATAATTATTATGTCTGTCGAAATCTGACATGAACAGCTATTACGAGAACCAGAATCCAACGGAAGCTACTAGCACCCCTCACAATCCCCTGATCTCCGGGCACCGCCATCCTCACCTCCAACCACAACCACAATGTCGACCACCGTCACCAGCGACGATAGTGACATAGACGAGGGATTCGCAGAGCCCCAAGGCGAGGACTGTGAGTACTATATGAAAACATACTCCGTCATCCTTGACCGAACACAGCAAGCAATCCACTCTCGACGTCAACTTCTCCTCCCTGGACAGAGGCATGAACGTACCCTTCCACCATGCTCATATCTTCTACGACTTCCAAAACCGTCGATTCGCGCTTGAAGTACTCGACAAGAACGGGTGCCAGGTCGAGGGAGTGCTTCATCTGCCAGGTCGAGGTTGGTGCTTGATAGTATACTTTCTCTGGCCTTTGCTCCATCACAGGAACTGCTCGCAGACACCATGACCAAGAAGATCCTACCAATTCAACATCAATATCTTCTGCAACAAATAGGAGTACTACCCTCTTCTATGCATACTGAAGGTGGATTTCAACAAATTCACCCCCTTCAGCTTGAAGGGAGGGTGTTCAATGTAAATTGTTACTTGTATTATGGTCCTAGTTCTGCTTATGATGATCATTTCGATCACCTTTATTATTTACTATCAAATAGATGTACTTAGGAAATAGTGTAAGAGGTAGAATAGTAATTTCGAATACATGCCTATAAATAGACGCTTAGGCGTAAAACTCATTGCCCAATCAATGAAATCATAAACATTCTCTCGCTTTCACTTTCCTATTTTCTTCTCTCGATTCCCTGATTTCCTCCATTGTCAGGTTGTTGAAAAGCTTCGAATATGACCTTCAGTGACGATTGAAGATCAACATGATGTCCTACTATTACAACTGTATCATATCAAGCTGAATGCAAAACCCAAATCCTGAGCTAAGAAAAATGTTTTGTCAAAATCCTGCAGAAAATGAAGGAAACAAGCAGAAAAACTTTCTAGACTAACATTTTGCGCCTCTTACTTTTCTTATCTTTCCGATACTCTTTATACAACCTCAGCGACAACATTGTACGATCTAAATCGTGCTGCAGTTTCTCACGGTCCTTGATGTCACAGAGTATATTGAAGTGGCCCAATAGCTTATTCTGCAAGCTCGTTTCATCCAGCAAGCTTGCGACATCTTGTTTTGATCTTTCTGATACCAAAGAAGCATTTGCTCTCTTGCCCTTGTGAGTAAACTTCTTAGCATCATTTTTCACCACAAAGGAATCCCTTTCCAGAGACAAGTCAGAAAATGCCTGCTGTGGGGAGAGAGTGGACAAATAAACCTGGGTATGATCAATGCCCATGCCTGATATACTCGAGGCTATTGTCGAGACAGCAGGATGATAATGCTTGGTCAAAAGATTGAGTTCCCAAAGGACTGAGGTCAATGCACCACTAAGGTGAGGATCCGTGGAACATGGCTGATATCTCTGTGTACAATACAATACGTTAAACAGGAAAAAAAGACATTCAAACTCAGATTCCTGTTAAGGGAACAGAAATCAGAACATGCGAGCATACCACATTAAGACCAGACACAGAGCCTCCTCCAGGATCATTTTCCAACATATTTCTACACTTGACATTCTTCTGAAGTAAATTTTTTACCGTGACAAGTGCTGCAGAAAACACATGAATCACATATAAAACCAGCAGCCAAGTAAAAAATAACACAAAAAGCACAAACACCTGTAGCCAGCACTTTTATACCAGTAAATAACATACCAGCCATAGACTCCGCAGATCCAAATGACAGGGCAGAAGTTGCCAAACGCTTGACAAAGGCAGCAGCTCTTTGCATGTCATTTTGCCTATCGTCGCACAGCATTATCTTCAAGGCTTCAGAAAATACTTCACCTTGGTCCCTGCATGGCACAAACAGATCGCAAATGGATAGGTTTTGTTAGCATCAAGCTGCCACATTACTGTGTCATTAATGTCATGCACTCATGCTCACCATTCCGCACAGTCAACGCCAGCAAAGTTTTATCCAGGTCAAGGATCCAGTATGGATGAATCACCTCCCACAAGATCACAAATCTTATAATTTTCTTGGTTAAGCAATAACCGCTATTTAAAGCCCTTCCTCAGAATTGAATTTCAAGCAAAAATAAAAATAAAAATGGCTCTTGTTAGCAACAGCTAGTTTATATTCCAAGAGCTAAACATAAATTGCCAATCCTAATGAGACATTGCTCCTCTCATATTGTCAAATCAACACAAATTGGCAAAGGGTGTTCGCATGAGGTGGAAGTCAAATTGAAGAAGGAGCACATACTTAGTAGAAGGAAGATGCTGAAAATTCAGCATGCAAACTACTCTGAATTTCAGAGGTGGCTTCGTGCATCTAAATACACGTTGTTTACCAAAAGAGTGATTAAATTCATGCTGCCATATCCTGAGAATCCTAAAAGCAGTAAATGAGGCATCTAGTGTCATAAACCATGAGGATTCTAAAAGCAGGGGTCCACATCAAGATAAGAACATCATATTTGATCATTGAACGAAGAAAATATTTAGAAAGAGGCAAGTATGAACGCACCTTCCAGGTTTGTACTGAAGAATAAGATTGTAAAGCTGGACAAAGAAGTCCTGTAAATCAACCTTCAGTGCGTCAAGATTTGTTCTCATCACTTTGAAGGCTACAATGCAGCATTGCATACGCTCTGATACGGTCAAATGAATTTCAGAAACATCTGAGCTACCACCAGACGAAGCAAGAATCTTGAGGTGCTTCATTAGATCGGCCATAAAATCCAAGTCGATTAGATGAGAAAACTTCCCCACTCCCTTCAAACATGAGGCAAGTAGTGGGCGTGGCCCAAATGTACCTCCACTGAAGTTATCATCTCCTAACCTGAGAAATAAATTAATGATATTGATTGAGTCAAAATCTATTCTTTGAGCATCAGTCATGAATCAACGAACCCTTTCATTCCTAACACAAGTCAATGAACTTGACAAGTGAAAGCACCTTCAAACTACAACCTCATCACTCAACAAACCATCACCAGAGCTATTTCAAATGATGTAACATATCTCTTGTCATGCTTTAGTTTAAACCTGAACGCCCTAAAGGCTAAAACGATAATCCATCACCCATGTTATAAGGATCAATAAGTTGCCATGGTTTCACATACCCCGCAAATGCTCCTTGAAGTGTGATTTAGCGAGGACAGGGCATCACTTACAGAAAAATGAGCATGGATTGAAGAATTCAACCTTGAAAAAGTAAATTGAATGTGAATCTGCCGAGCCAATGATGTTAAACAAGTGCGGTTTTTGGGAGACAACCCAAGTAATTTAGGGTAGATTTTTCCCTTTTTAATAAACGAGAAAAATTGATGAATCAAAAATCTTAAGACGTGATCAATGTGCTTTAAAATGAACAAATCGATGTGAAAAAAAGGAAAAATGAAGAAGATTGATAAATTTCAAGCTTAAAAGTGATTTCAATAATTTTCAGAGTAAATTTTAGAAGTTAAGGTCGAAACACGACCAAGCATAGCCGTGTGTCATCATGCACGACCGTCCGTACCTGTGAGTCATAAGAGGCCTGCCTGGGCCGTGTCTAGGTCACACGGTCGTGTGTGCTCATTAGTCCAGAAACTCAGAATTCTTGTAACACAGCCTAGAACAGGCCGTGCGGGCCAAACACGGCCGTGCATCATGCTAAGAACTGATACACCCGTGTTCTTCTCCTTTTCCTATTCCAATTCTTAAAATAAAGATGAGAAGTATCAAATTGGCTGTCATTACTCGTGACATTAAGATCCATGGTTTTCCAGTACACACACGTCAAAACAATGACTGACATTAAGAGGACAAAACAGAGTTTCAAATTTCACAAAACCTCCCTTAAGTTTGGAATGGACATAAACCCCCCCCCCCCTCTTCAAATTTGTACAAAAGCTACCCAAAACCCCCTCAAGTTTCAATAAATGACTTCTTACTCAATTTACTTAAAAAAAACAACATACAATTCAACTATGAAATTAGAAAAAAATACAATATTTGAATAAAAAATGTAAATAGTTTAGAACAAATTGGAAAAATTGGAAAATTTTGGTTTTAAAAAAATAATCCATATGCGATAAAATTTTGAAGGTCATTTGCACCAAATAATCTTTCAAGATATTCATGAAGATCATCTGCCATGAGCATATGTGGTTAGTCATTGCTCCACATGTTCTAAAGCGAATCGCATCCAAAGAAAGAAGAAGAAGATATATATGACCATGCAAACCAGAGAGTAATCACGGTAACCCAGTATAAAAGCATTAGATTTTGCAAAGATGAAGGCCGTGCTTTATGTGCATGACTCTTCCAATGAACCACCTAGAACCAACGAAGCAAGCAATCGACCTTCCATAATATTTATGTACATGGGGAAATTATAATGCCAAGGCAAATATTAATTCATCCAAGGCATTGCACTCACACAATTGTTTTGGACAAAATGCCCTTCATTCACATAAGGATGTTAAAACGATTACGAAATTGTTTACCGAACCATTTAAACCAAAACCGATTAACCAATTAATCATTCGATTCGATTACAGATTTTAGTTGGTTAACAGACGGTTATTCCATTAAAAACCGTTTTACTGATTAAATTAAACCGATTAACTGTAACAATTTAATCGGATAACAACAACCGATCGTCATCAACCAAGTAACCAAATTATATATATCAATTAACCAAATTAACCAAATCAACCAAAAACATATATAACCAACAATTATTTCTTCATAAATGAATTATTTCATGTAATTATTCACTCGGTTTTAACCGATTAGCCATTTAGAAATCAATTGAGAACTATTTAGAAACCATCCATTTAATTAACTGAGTGTAATTATTTCATATATTTGTGTTTGTAAATGTATACACACATACACATAGGGAATCGTAGCCATTTGTTAATCGATTTGATTATGGTTTTGTCCATCATAGCCAAAACCGACAAAAAATCGAACCGAATAACTGAAGCCGCACCGATTAACATCCTTAACTCACATAATGTCTTGGAAGCATCAAATTTTGCCTTGGCATTACCGATTCCCTATGCATATGCATGTACATATACATTTACAAACACACACATATACGGAAATACATATATGGTATAAAAGGCAGGGCAGTGACTGCTGATACAGTATGCTGGTAATTTTATACTATAGTTGAACAATCTATACTGTAAGTTACTGAATGTATAAAATCAAGATTTTAGTATATTTTACAACTAAAATCTGAGCTGTATATATTCAACAAATTATAGTAGAAATTTTTCAAGTTATAGTTACACTGGTGTTGTAAAAGGTAGCATAATAAATGTTGTAAACAACATTTTGAGAAACTTATTTCAGCTAACCTGATTGCATAAAATGAAAAAGATGTCATTTTAGTCTCTTATTTCACCAATTTTGAATTACAAATTTCTCTCAATTAATCGTGTTTGAAATAGAAAGATAAAAATAAAAATAAAAACAAATGAAAAAAATCCCTTCAAATCCCCAAAATTTAAACCAAAATCCTCGATTAATTCATAGAAGATTTTAATTTGATTATTTTGCACGACAAATCCAATTATTTCGACATATTAAGATCAAGAGAATTGCTAAAGTTTAATATCTCGATGAATCAATCAATCCTCGCTACCTTCGATTGGTATCCATTGATTAAACCATATCCTCGTCATCGATGGACTTGATTATGATGAATGCAACTTTTTTTTTGTTTCATCTGCTCCTTTTTATCTTTTTTTGGTTCAAAGGTGGTCAAAGAAGTCAAAATTTGGGGGGGGGGGGGGAATGCACATAACGACACCTTTTTCAAATCTGATGCAGCCAAGTTAGCTGCATTTGATTCAGCCTTGTAATTCCCTATATATATACGCATACATACATATAATCAATCATATGAATTTCAAATATATTTAAAAAATTATTTCAATTAATCACTTTTTTAACAAAATTTAGAAATTCTAAAATTTTATATTTAAATTTAAATTGTAATTTTTTTTAGAATGTTAAGCATAAAATAATAGTAAAAGGGACATAAGGAATGATGTTTTGGTTCCTTTGAAGTGGGGAATGAAGTTAGGGATAAGGAATCGTGTAAAGATAGAAATTTTGTTTGCCACATCATTTTTCCCAAAATTCCTACATTCAGAAATTATTTTAGGAAATTCATCCCAAATGCTACAATTTATGTTTGTACTTTGTGCGGTTAACTACCCTTGAATTTCAAACTAAACAAAGCATGATTTAAATCTATCAACTCAAACGAGAACGTGGCAAAGTACCATTATTAATCCTTTGTGATCCTGATATACCCGATTACAAGACCTAATTTACCTATGCATGAATCAAATTAGTCAGACCTCGATCCAACACAATATGGAGAGACTGAATGGGACCATCTCGATCATTGCTTTTATTTTATATTTGTTATGCAACTAAAAAAAAGTAGATAGATCATAACTTGAAAATAAATTGGCTAACTGGATGGTTTCTAGAAAAACATTCCATATCATTTTCCATGTCAGGGAACTCTAAAGCAATCAAGCAAAGCAACGTGTTAGTCTTAATGGCAATCTCATCATCTGCACCCTCACGAAATTCCTTGACCACAACCTAAGCCCATCTAATAAAGAGCTGCATCTGATACGCTGGATGGATATGTGTATGATACACCCACCGGTCTACTAATGAATTATACGTGTTTTAGTGAAAGGTGAGCTACGTTTATAATGACCTTGGCCCCAAACCACAAGCAAAGGTTCCAGGAGTAGAGATCTCGTCTCTGTAGGTTTCCCAACTTTCCACAATGCCTCATACCAAACAGAAGCAAATGCCTTGGATCTGACAATGAAATGCTAACCATGCTCAAAAAATCAAAATATAGTTCTCACCATGCTAAAAAATTTATAATTCTAAAGTATTAGATTCAGCAACTAATTCTGCAAAACACATAACCAGTATTAAGTTAAGCAAACAGTGTGATACTAGTAGACTGACCTTACAGCAGTTGAGAAAACTGTATGTTTCAAAATTCGAAAATATGTTTCAAACACAGCAGAAAGTGTCTCTGCTTGCATCCTCCTCTTCTCAGCAGCATCTTGAGAAAATGTGGCAGCCTTAATATCAGCACTCACCTTTTGAAAGCAATCCATACTCAGTAGGAGAACAGTTTTTAGTTACAGGAAAATACACTTGCTATTCAGGAATTATCATACCTCTTCTCTTGCTTTGGATAATAACTCAGACCTTGTGCTCTTCTTGTCATATATCAGGGTTTGCTTCTGCTCATGATAGTTCTTTTGCCTCTTCTTTTTCCTCTTATCCTCATCAAACTTATCAGATCTTCCCACATCTTCATCAAATGATAAACACAAGAAAACCTAAAGCCAAGAAACAATATTAACACCAGTATAGTTTTTGACCAAAAGCTGACACCAGTCCACAAGTAAGAAACATGAAAAGATGCAAGACTCTTATCCTGAAGAGACGAATTGCGAGTCAGAATCTACATCACTACAACCAGTCCAACCAACAAAACGAAGCCTCTTATGGTGTTCTACAGAACATTTTCCCCCCTGTTCAGGCGTATTATGGTGTTCTCAGAAACAACACAGTGTGTGTGTCTCATTTCTGAACAACTGGGGCTGCGAGATCTCTAGGCATTTGTTCCCAGTGAAATACTATATTGTGTCTTATTCATGGGAAAGATTCAAAGCCCTATTACATGTAAACCATAATTGCATTATCAAGACATGGCACACAATTGCATATGATCATGTGTAAAAAGAATAAAGGTGAAGTCACATAAAAACTAGTTGCCTAAAACAGTCAAATAATACAGGCTAGAGTAGACAATGCCCTTTTCCATGCAGTTTAAACAAACATGATGAAAGAAAACAACCAAATGAAGCTTCAAATTTTGACATGCGAAATCATGATATATAGAAGAATATAGCACAAGTTGAGGACAATTATCTCGTACAATCCCACATTTATGTCGGACTTCTGATCTAAATGTGGGATTGTACGAGATAATTGTATTGTGCAAAATATTTTTTGGATGATCATGATTTTTTTTCCCTATTTCGAGATAAATGGGACGATCAAGATTAATGTTAAGTAGATATTGTATCGTGCAAAAAAAAAAAAAAAAAAAACACTTCTAAAACTATTCAACATTGAGGAAACTTGATAGATCAAAATACTTCAAAAAAAAAAAAACCCTTCTTATGTGAATGTTTTTTAAAAAAATTATCCAATCGAATCTAGAAAACACGTAAGCCAATCAAAAAATGCATCTTTTACTTAACCATTACATCATGTATGGATGGGCACACTCACATTAAATTGTATGGAAAGCCAACATACCTCTATAGAATCAGGATGCAACTCACAATCATTCATCCTCACATGATCTGCTATCAATCGCACAACCTCCACAGTAGCTTCAGCACCATGCTTTCCCTCATTTAAAAGGAGGGACTTGATTGTGGAACAACAAAGATTCCTGTAGACATGTCCAAGAAAAGAACTTCAGGAAAAGAAATGTGGTACAGATCAAAATTGTAAGAAAATTGAGAAAGCTTGTATTACAGTACATAGTAGAAAGTCCGCTGGTTAGAAAGGTTATAACAAATCAACTCAAAGTTCCAGTTAACAAAGAGGGCATTGCATCGGAGTTAGTTCATTTTCAACTTTCATGGAAATTTTGTTCAGCCTCAAATTCCGCAGAATCTTTGGAGAACTGAGGAATTCTTGAAATAAATTCAATGGTAAAATTTAGGATATGCAACTGAGGAGCCCAGCAGAGATCCGTGTCATGACATAGGCAAAACTTGTGTGTGCAATTCTTGAAACCAATGTGCACATCGATCGTAAAATTTGTGTGGTTTAGATTAAATCATAGATTCGAAAGAATGTATCAGGAAAATCTCTGAATTGTTATTATACCTCCCAGCTTATTTCTTTACTTGAAGATTTAATTCTCAAAATAAGATCTTTAAATGTTGGCATGCCGATGCATTTGAGTAATAGAGTATAGGCAGAGTATAAAATATGAAAGACAACTAGAGTATAAAACAGATAGAGTAATAGAGTATGTGTATCATACTATAAACTCTTTCCCTTGCAAATAGAGAGTGGTAATGAAAGACAACAGTATTAACTGATGAGAGTGAAAATACTAATGTTATCTTTATGCAAAGCCTTTAGATTGTAGCGTTTGAGTCCGCTATTTTGCATTCTTAGCTTAATTTCTATTCTTGTACTTGGATACTGCTGTTTGTGTGTGTTTATTATAGATTTGGCGAGAAGAAATTGTTTCAGCATATTGAGTAAAATGGTGGAAAGCAGAGAACATGATGGATGAAGATGTTTGTGATGAGTGAAGATGTTCGTTATGGAGCTGAATTTGATCGTCTTTTGAGACGTATTGACGAGTCTAACATATATCTCAATGTTCATGATCATTACAAGTCGTTACGGAGATGACTTGTTGATTTTTCGTGAATCACCACCGCTAATGGCGGATAACGATAGTGATGTGTAAAACAATAACTATCTAGTGTTCAGTTACCTTTCACAGCCGTGAAAGCAGGGCCTCATGCGTGAAGAACAATTCAAGGAATGCTCCAAATCCAAATTATGTCACGAACGTGATAGAAAAAGCTTCACCCCCGAGAAGTGTTATTTATTTCAAATTTTAAAATTGTGTTTACCCGAAGTTTTTAGAGTTTTGGGTATTTACTATGAATACCACACATTGTATCTTGTTTTTCAGAGTTCCTCCTTTGCCGCTCGATGGTAGGATTCTATCGTTTAGCTTTCTTTTCATTCCAATGAATTAGATCTAGGGTTTGGATCTCTTCTATTATTCATTTTCTTTGTGGATTGTCGGTACGGATTTTGTCTATTGGACACCGGATCTTCATTCTCATCGCTGTATTGTCTTCTTCCTTTTAGTTTGTTTTATTTGATGATGATGATGTATATGATGATTGTGAATGTGATTATTTCCATGCGTATCAGTGAGCAGATCGTTCGTAGGGATTGATAAATGTAGTTCAAGCATATGGAACATGCGATGTTATTAGCTCTATAAAATCATATTGGTATGAAGATGAATGCTGCACTAGATCTGCTTTATATCATGATTTTTGTTATGGTTTCATAAAAGCTTGGCCACCTAGATGTCGTCATAACCTAATTTACATCTACAACTGTTCCAAATATGGCTCATGATTTGGAAAATATCAACAAGAATTTTAGAATTACTGATCACATAAGTAATTCCAAAAGAAAATCAATGCTATACAGGAGTAAGATTTATACGAAAGACATATACCTTACAACATCATCAGAGGAACCTATGTTATTGATGGCAACTCATAACAAGCTGTCGGGGAAGTTGAAATGTGGAACAGCTTCCAGCATATCACAGATACAACAAACAGTAGCACGAAATGTTGCATTAGATCTGTTTTATATTATGAGTTTTGTTCTGGTTTCATATAAGCTTGGCCAACTAGATGTTGTCATAACCAAATCTAGTTAGTAAGAACACGTATTTGATCATTACTAGAATACTGACCCGTGCACTACATGAGATAAGATATCAAAATATAAATAAATATTTTAAAATAACTTATTGACATATGTATCGCTGACATATAAAATGTTTTGAATTGTTTTTATATAATAATGAATAATTTTGGGTAACTGAATAATTTTTAATGATCTTATGATTTGGGATTAGTTTTGTAATGCTTTGGTAAAGAATATAATTATTATATTGAGATAATTTGTTTTGTTTTTATTTATTCATTTGATATGTTGTAAATTTTGTTATGTAAAAGATTTTTCTAATTTTCTTTACACACATATATATATATATGGATGTTTTGTGTATATATAAAAGATTATATATTTTTAGCGATAAATTAGATTATATACTAGATAAAAAGTTTTTTTAGTTTTTTTTCATTTTGTACGTAAAATTGAATATATACCTTTTAAAAAATAGAGATGGAATTGGGATGATGACCAGATGAGAATATATGATGGGTGATAGAGGAAAAATCGGGATGTTGTTTAAATTTTAATTGGTTAAAATATATGTTAGATTATTTTTTTAATTGATTTTAATTTTTTTAACTGGCTTTTTTTAAATGACGATAATTTTCTGTCATACCGCCATGTCGTTTGCCATCCAAATAAACTGGGTAATACGAGATATATAATATTATTAGATTGATAGCAATTAACATATTCATGATTTAAGCTCTTTGTCAATATCAACTTATGATCAATTGCATGTAAATTGAATTGATAGTTTAAACTCTTTACTATTAATTTATGGTGGGCACATTCAAAGAAAGAATTCGAACACTTAGTTTAACATATGCATGCCCTATGATATATAAGATTAAATGATTATGTTAATTATAAATTCGCTATGGGAATTAACAATTTAGTAAATGTAATAGCAGAGACCCTTTTGTCACAACCAACCCTTTCTAAATGCAAACCTATTTAGTTGATGCCAATGATTGATATTTGAAGCAAGAACGAAATTAATCTATTTTCTACACTTTAAATAATTAAAAAATCCCTTTATTCATTCCATAGCAATTTAAGTAGATTTAGTTAACTTAGTTTTGAAATATTTAAATTATAATTCCACACAAACCTAAATTTTCATAATTTTACTAGAATCTCGTCGTGACTAGAAAGAGAATACATAATATAATGATCATCCCCATGTGGCTCGACCTTTGCTGCCACTACTGCATTATTTTGAATATTTTTAAAATGAGTGTACTTAATTCTAATATGCACGCCCTGCAACAATCGTGTCATTAACTTATTTAGTTACATATGTTTCAACTTGAGGTTAACACTACAAAACACCCACTGGTGCCACATGTTGTATCTCTAATAAGAGTTTATAATGGCATCTAATGGAAAGATATAATATCATTATCATGATACCACATGCAGGTAACCGTGCAATATAGCAGAAACTATTATGCTCCAGCATTCAACAAAACACCCTCTCCAACTTTTCCAAATACGACGCATGATTTGGAAATACTCTACAAGAATTTTAGTATTACTGATCACATAAGTAAGTAGTAATTCCAAAAGCCAATCAATGCTGCACAGGAGTAACATTTATACGGAAGATATGTACTTATGTACCTTATAACATCATCAGAGGAACTTATGTTGTTGACGGTGGCTCGCAACAAGTTCTCGCGGAAGTTGAAATGTGGAACAGCTTCCAGCAAATTACAGATACAACGAATAGCAACATGAGAAAACAAGTTCTGTTGCTCCAAGGCAAGCAACCTCTGCAAGTACATCTGCGGCCCAATTGTTCTAGGATCAGAAGGTGAGAAATATGGCAAAGATGATTAATTAGCATTGGTATCTGACTAGAAAAAATAGGTACATAGAGCATCATTGGTGTAGAAATAACAACTGAAAAGATAATAACGGCCAAAATCAAAGGTTAAGAATCTTGTCGAGTGCATGAGTGAGATACAAACTCTAATCCTAAGAAGTGGCACATAAGCTGCATCCCCATGCAGAAAAGTGAAAAAGGGAAGTAAACAAACTCCAAAAAAGTAGATAAAAAAACTATAAAATTCCTCTACTTTTACTGCCTACTTATTGTTTTGATATTAACCAATTGCCAAACTAGCAAAGACTAGTTCGCAATCCATGAATAGTAAAAGTAATTGCTAACTTTAATTCTTCTAATATGTATATTTAGTTGTATAATATTTTCTTCTCTTTATTTTTTAATTTTTACCTTCTTTTTCAGATCAATTATAATATAAGGGAGGACCCCTACCTTGCAGAGGGATTAATATATTACTTTAATCATAATTATTTTACAATTGGAACAACAGCTGCAACGGAACTAAATACCAGTACAAAAATAAAATTTATTCTTGAGGTATGCTCTTTTCGTCGCAAAATAAATGTAACACTCAGATTATTTTTTTCAACATTCAACAAGTATTTGAAGAGCATCGTCTTTCATCTTAGCGATACAAAAACATCATGTCACATACGATTGAAGTACATAACTTACTCTATTATTAATGATTCAATATAATTTTATAAAAAAATAATATTTGATCGCTCTACGACGTGAGTCAAACATAATTCTAAAATTATACACATAATATAATTAGTTGAAAATTTCATTTCAAGATTACATAGTATGTTGTAGTGAAATACAATTGTTCAAAATGTAACTACTATCATCATAAACTTAATAAAAACAATTTACATAGATCAACTCTTTCTATGTACAAATTATTTCATGCGTAATAATGTAAAATTTGTAATATTATTTAACGTGAACATATGAAGTATAGGGCATTTTATGTGTATTGATGTAATTTTGTTAGTAATATTCATGGCGAATAGCAAAAAACTAGGAAGATGTTTAAGGAAAAGTTCAACGGATGCCACACACACCAAGCACAACTTCGAAATTGACTTAACATGAGCCGCGTGGCACCAACCTAACGAGCCAACCAAATCACACCCAAACGAGAACATGACAAAGACGTAATTAACTTTTTAGGAAATCAATTATTCATCAATATTCTCCTATAATAGTTGAGTATAATACGAAAATATGTGGATCCAATTATTTACAAAGAAGGGCCCATGTAGGACCAATTATCAATAAAAAAATAACGAGTAATTGGATCAATCATGAATGTCAACCCATGGCAGCACAAGTACTAATAAAAAGAGGCTCATACATGCCAAAGTATCAACCAAGAAAACAACATATGTTAAAATTATATATTTATCATAGAAAAATAAATGAGATCCCTCGTCATGAAACATCATACACTTGTTCAAACATACTAGGCACTAGGAACCAAAATATCAAAAATCAAAACGAGCATTATTAAAACGGACATAAAAAAGGATTCATATTGAAAAGCTAATTGCACTCACTTCTATAGGATTTAAAAGTTATACATTGCAGCTATCCAAATTGAATAAACATACCTTGTAAGATAACAAAAGAGTGGATTCATAGAAACGCATCCTTTTAACATCCTTAGAAACAATCATCTCCTTCTCCTTTTCGGTAGGAAGCCTGATACGATATCTGTAGCATTCAACAAAGACAAAAATATATAAGTATCCAAGTAAGTTCTGGAGCAACTTGAATACTGCCCGATCAAATGTGAAGTCCCTACCCAGGGATTATATCCTTAAATGCAGCTGAACAGGACAGCAAAGAAAGCTTGACAATAGTATCATCTTTATCCTTACAGAACAGCAACAACTCCTTGAGAGACTTAATGTTTGCTTCAGGATCAGTAAGCAAGGCAGTTCCAAGTTCAGCGATTCTTCTTTTCTTTTCAATAGCTATTTCTTCAGTTGTAAGATCCTTTTTGAGTTCAGCCTAGTCAAGCAAACCAGTCCATGAATAATCAAAGAAAGAAGGCAGTTTGAAAGAATGCAGATGTTTACTTGGAATAGAATATGATATAACTGATGCAATTTCAACCAAATGGAATCACTGTAAAGCACATTCTTCTAAATTGAATAAATCAATAACTCAAATCTCTGCCACAATCTAATGATTCCTCTGTAATAAATATCATGTACACAAAAAATAGGAATAGAGTTCATGAATAAAAAGAGAAGCATGAGAGCATCTATGACCAGAGTTAAACCACAACAGAAAAAGTGGAATTGAGAAAACAAAAGTCAGAGAGAAAATGAAAGGGATCAAACAATTAGGACAAAGGGAAATCATATGAAACTCAACAGTAAACAATAGACTCATCTTTTATTAAAAAGAATGAAATAAACGAATCAACAAACAAACGACTTGATGCCATGCTAAGTGCTAACACCTTCAAAATGTTGCATCCTTTCTTTTCTTGGACGGAAGGAGTGGAATGCAACCTCTGTTTGTTGAAAGGAAAACTAAGTGACTGATAAATGCAGCAAAAGAATATCATCATTAAAAGTACCATGACTTCTGCTTGGTGTGCATCATGTTGTTCTGTTTCCTTCGATAGTTCTTTTGCCTGCATCTTTTCCTCTTTCTTTCTTTTCTTCATCTTTGCCCTTCTTTCAGCCTTAGTCAATTTAACTACTGCCTCCTTGTCATCCTCTTGATTATCTTTGTCGCCTTCATCTCCTTTTTCTTCATTTCCATCTTTAGACGAAGCTTTCCGGCCTTCCATCATATAAACATCAAAGTAAAAACTAAAAAAAAACTCAAACAAAGATGAAAACCGAAAGGCCACAAGTTATTACAAGGCTGAACCTATTCTAAAGCAAAGCTGTCCATCCGAAGTCTTCACGGGAAGTGCATCCGCAGGATCGACTACCACATCCTTCTCGCTCTCTTTCTCAACTTGTCTCTTACTCAGACGTTTCTCATGTAAAACTTCCAAATCATCATCCCTTAACTCCGCAACACGAGTCACATGTCTTCACAATCCACAATCAACAAAAACAATTAGATTAAAAAGCAACCAACACGATCATGTCTACAAATGCATAAAAATTTCGAACTCCGTCACACACATTTATGGCGAAGTTCGTGTCACGAAAGCATTAGAACTATCTCTAAGAAGACTAAACAAAATAGTTTCACCCAAACACCTAACCTTTTCAAGTGTTGAACAAAATAATAGATAAAATAACATTACTTATTAATGGCTTTGGTATCCAAGCGAGAAACGAAGCGAGCGTATCTATCATTTTTCAAAAAGAATTCCAAGTCATCCTCGGAGACTTCAATCTCAGAATCGGAGACCTCAGGCGGAAGCTCCGGCGGCTTTACCACGTTCGCCGTCGACTTTCGCTTCTTCCCCATCGATGATACCGGAACGCTGCGATGAAAGCTCGATGGCGATGACGGAGCGGCGTGGAAAACTGCGAGGGGGAGGTCGAGGAGCTGAAGGCTTAGGAGAGGGAGGAGGCGAGCGGGTTCGAGGAAGCTGTAAATGAGGCGACTAGGGTTTTGAGATACATCGGAGTAAAAAACAAGAATTAGTAACAATTATTTTAAAATATATAAAAAAATATTGATTCACAGATATGATGTTTAATAACAATTTAATGATTAATATTAAAATAAATAGATTGAAATAAAAATTTTATTTTTTAATTTTAATTATTTATTTTTTATTGTTTAATCTGAATTTTTTATTTTCAATAGGTACATATGACATATATTTATAGATGATTTTTTCCTAAAACAATTATATCTGTATTTATCTATTTTAAAAAATTATACCATTCTTTCTTTTTTTTTTTTTTTTTTTTTTTTTTTTTTTTTTTGAAAATATCAATCGCACATAATACTAATTTGTGCATTTGATTTTTCAAGGCTAGAAATTAATTCTTTTTGAAAATAAACAGAACTTGAGTTAATTGAGTTAGTCAATTCTTGTAATGAATATAATGTGTATAAATTTTGTTCTTGTGTTTGTTTATACTCATCGTGGATTTATGCAGGGAACAAATATTATAGAATTTGATCATTATTAGTTGCAAAAATGATAAAATTTGAGAGCTAATAAACATTTAATAGGTTGATAACTTTTATACTTTAGCAAAATAAAATCATGCTAGGTTTTTTCCAAAATAAAATCTGACAAGTGATTCACTTCTTAAAAATAAATAATTAAATTTAAAATATCTGATCAAAATACAACCCTTACACTTTCGTTTAGTATTTAGTATAGATTTACTTAGTAAAAAAATGACTAAATCTAAATATATTCTCACCAAAATACACTTTCGTTCATCAACCTCCTTCGAAGAACCTTCACAGTCGCTGCTGCTATTCAACTACAGTCGTCACCCTCAATCATCGTCATCGTGATCGTTATTTCGTTGATTCTTCATCGTCAGTTTGTCATCATATCGTCATCGTGAGTTCTTTGTCGTCCTAATTATCAGTTCGTTCGTTCGTTCAACGTTATTAGTTCGTCGTTATTGTCGTTAGCTCGTTCGTCATCATCGTCGTCATCGTTTCTTCGTAGTCGTGAGTTCGTCATCGTTCGTTTTTTCATTACTGAATTTAAAAATAATGAATTTGTAAAAAATTGAATTTTGGATATAATAATTATATTTGAGAAAAATGAGGATAATAAACAACCTTAAGTAACTTAAAAACATATGCATCTCACAAAATAGCCTTCAAATGACCTTATACACTCAAAATCACTTGAAATGGCTAAAAACGTGATTAAATCAACAAAAATCTCTTTAAAACAAATGAAAAAGACTAATAAACATCACAAAACAATCTCAAATCTCTTTTAGAACCCAAGAATCTATCAAAGTAGTCTTGAAATGACCTTAAAACACTCAAAATCACTTGTAAACGCTGACCAGACCATAAAAACAACTCAAATCTCCTAACAACACATATAAACGAATGAATAAGGCTAACAAACAACATAAACAAAATCAAATCACTTTAAAATGTTAGAGTCTATCGAAAGCTCCTTCAAATGACCTGAAAAACTCAAAACGTCAAATGAAAAAAAAAAACTCAAATGAAAACAAATGACCTCTTTAAAACACTAAAAAACACTTGAAAAGGAAAAAAAAACAGCATGAAAACAACTCAAATCTCTAAAAACCTCAAAAACAAATGGAAAAACCTAATAAACATCTGAAGACAACCTAAAATATCTTCAAAACGTAAGAATCTATCAAAAGAGCCTTGAAATGACCTTAAAACACCATAAAAACTTCTAACATGTCTAAGAAAGCGAAAAAACAAATCCAAGAGGCTAATAAACATAATAAAACAACCTCGAATCTTTTCAAAATGCAAGAATGAATTTAAAGAACCTGAAAACACTAAAAAACACATGGAAAAAAACACCATAAAAATAATTCAAATCTCTTGGAAACACTCAAAAACAAAGAACAAGTAGTAAATTTACCATAAAACAATATCAGCTAACTTGAAAACGCAAGAATATATGAAAAGAACGTTGAAATGACATGTAACACTAAAAAACACATCAACCGGCTAAAAATACTTTAAAACAACTCAAATCTCTTAAAAACCTCAAAAACAATTGAAAACATTTAGTAAACATTATAAAGCTACCTCAAATTTCTTCAAGATGCAAAAATCGATCAAAAGAGCCTTGAAATATTCTTCAAACACTTGAAAAGGCTAAAAACATTGTAAAAACAAGTGAAATCTCTTCAAAAGAGCCTTGAAATAATCGTAAACACCCAAAAAGCAACTTTAAAACAACTCCAATCTTTTGAAAACGAAAAAAACAACCTTAAATCTCTTAAAAACCAAGAATCTATTAAAGTACATTGTAGTGATCTTAAAACACTCAAAAACACATGAGAAAGAAAAAAATACCATAAAAACAACTCAAAAGTCTTCAAAACACTCAAAAACAAAGAAAAATGGTTAAAACACTATATAACAACTTCAAATAACTCGAAAATGCAAGAATCTATCAAAACAGTCTTCAAATGTCTTCAAACACTCAAAAACACATGAAACGGCTAAAAATACAATAAAACAACTCAAATCTCTTAAAAACCTCAAAAACAATTGAACAAGATTAATGAACGTTATAAAGCAACCTCAAATCTCTTCAAACCGTAACAATCTATCAAAAGAGCCTTGAAATGAACTTAAAACACTCAAAAAAAAATTGAAAAAGCTAAAAACACTCTAAAAAAATCAAATCTCTTCAAAACACACAAGAACATATGAAATGTGGCAAAAAAAAACCATAAACAGCCTAAAATAGCTTGCAAATGCAAGAATCCATCAAAAGAGCCTTAAAATGACCATTGAACACAAACAAACATTTAAAAAGACTATAAACACCATAAAACCAACTCAAATATCTTAACAACAACAAAAATGAATGAAAAATACTAATAAAGATCATAAAACAACTTGAAATGGCAATAAAATATTAAAAAGCACTTGAAAATGCAAAACACCATAAAAATAACTCTAATCTCTTCAAAACACTCAACAACGAACAAAAAATTGTAAAAACACGATATAACAATCTCAAATAACTTAAAACACGTGATCTATAAAAAAATCTTTGAAATGACCACAAAATATTCAAAATCACTTGAAGTTAGCCAGGATAAAAATAATTCAAATCTCTTAAAAACTTCATAAACGAATTAAAAATACTAATTAACATCATGAAATAAACTCAAATCTCTTTAAAATGCAAGAATTTATGAAAAGAGTATTAAAAAGATCTTAAAATACTCAGAAACACATGAAAAGACTAAAAATAATTTAAAAACAACTCTAATCGCTTCAAAACACTCAAAAACAAATGAAAAACGATAAAAACACCACAAAATAACCTCAAATAAGTTGAAAAGAAAAGAATCTATCAAGAGAACCTTGAAATGATCTTAAAAGACTCAAAAACCATTGTAAAAGCGAAAAATACCATGAGAACAACTCAAATCTCTTCAAAACCTAAAAAAAATGAAAAAAGCTACTAAACGTCATAAAACAATCTCAAATCTCTTCAAATAGCATAAATCTGAAAAAAAGAGCCTTTAAAAGACATTAACACACTCAAAAACATATGAAAACAATTCAATTCGCTTCAAAACACTAAAAAACAAATAAAAAGTGGAAAAAACACTACATAACAACCTCAAATAAACTTGAAAAAAGAAGAATCTATCAAAAAGATGGGTGAAAATGACCTTAAAACACTAAAAAAAATACATGAAAATGCTAAAAACGCCATATAAACAACTCAAATTTTTTAAAAACACTCTAAAAAAATGAAAAAAAAAGGCTAATAAACATCATAAAAGAACCACAAATGACTTCAAAATACAAGAATCTATAAAAAAAAAAAACTTTGAAATGACCTCAAAACACTCAAAAACACATGAAAAGTCTAAAAAGACAGCAAAAACAACTCAAATCTCTTTAAAACTCTCAAAAATAAATGAAAGGTGGTAAAAACACATAAAACAACCTCAATTAACTAGCAAGCACAAGAATCTATCAAACAAGAGTTGAAATGAGCTTAAAAACACATGAAAAGGCTAAACACACCATAAAAACACTCATCAACAAATGAAAAGTGGTAAAAGCACCACAACACAACCTTATGTAACTTGAAAACTCAAGAATTTATCAAAAGAGCTTTGAAAAACTCTTGAAAATGCAAAATAAAACACCTTATAAACAAGTTAAATCTATTAAAAACTTTAAAATAATTGAAAAAGACTAATAAACGTCATAAAACAACATCAAATTTCTTCAAAAAGCCCTGAAATGACCATTAAACACTCAAAAACGAATGAAAAAGATTAAAACACCATAAAAAGAACTCAAATATCTTAAAAACGCTCAAAAAATGATTGAAAAGTGATAAACTTAGAATAAAACAAACTCAAATAACTTGAAAACGTAAATATTGATCGGGATCATTTTTACGTAAAATTAACCATCTTTTTACTTCATATTTATGATTAAAACATATTGAATATGGTTATTTTTTACATTTCAAGATCAAATTATTGAAACAAGACTATGTTACATTGATACAGCAACAACAAACCCAAATCCAGCAAAACCAAGAGAAAACTAGCCCAATACAAATCTATGCCTAATACAGCAAAACATTGGTCATCATCTTCGCAGCTGCACAGTAGCCATTCATCGCCAAAGCCAGCTGCCATCCACAACCAACGCACACAGTCCAGCAAATCAGTGCAGCAAACCATGACCCCCACCATTTACCCACAGATTCGCAGCCACATCTGACAAAACAGTTATCAAAGATCAAGCTTCTAGAATATCAAATTTCTACATGCGTGTTTCAAAGGTTGAATTTTCAGAATCGCTGACATCCTTGCTGAGATATGAGTGCTTGAAATTTCATCTATAAAAAGGGAGACGGACATATAAGGGAGGAGGATATAGATATACACATGTACATATAAATTACACTGTAAATAGAGAGGAATACATAGATAGAGATACATACAGATATAGATTAGATTGTACAATTAAACATGTACTTTGTAAGGAAAGAGAAGCCGAGTTGAGCGCGGCGTTGCGGTTGAGGTTGAGGTGCGTGGCTGCGGCGGAAGAAGGAGGAAGACAAAGTGCGGCTGCGGTTGCTGAGCTCCGGTAGTGGGGTTGCGAGGTGAGAGAGGAAGGAAAGAAAAGAGGTGGCACCGGCCGGCTCCCTGCGGCTGAAGACGAGGCATGGCTGTGAGAAGTTGGTTTGAGTGTTTGAAGAAGGGAGCAGGTGAGGCGGCTGCCCGTTTGGAAAGAGGAGGAAAAAGAAAGGAGAGGAAGAATGAGACTTAGGGTTTTGGTTGGGCTTTAAGCCCAACAAAGCCCAGGCCCATTACCCATTGTATTCGTCCCAATAGCTACACTCGGTCCAATTCAAAGCCTAACTCAGATTGGCGCATTTTTTCCTCATTATTTCATGTTATTTGGTTCATTGAATGTTATATTTTGTTCTTCAAAAATCGAAATCATGAACTAAATTTCAAAAGGCTAAGGTGAAGGTTTGTTAAATTCATAAATATGTATTATTATTAAGTTGTGATTAATATAGCTCATGATTAAGTGATTATTACGCTTTAATGCTTTTATTAGATTGATTACCTTTTGAATGATATATGTCGTACAATTGAGACCGAAAGGAGATATTGTATGAATACTCAAGTAATAAACACCATGGATTAAGTTGATAGAGAAATATATAACTTGATACATGCAGCAATTATAGCATAAATGTCGCATTCCTATGTCGAAAACTAAAAGGATTTAACAAAACGTAATGCATTAGTGTTTTCCTTAATTCATATTAGAAATAATATGGATTGTTAAACAACAATAGCGTTAATATTGTTCGAGAGAAAATATTAATAGTTTAAGGAAATCTTGTTGTTACATGAAAATATAAATCACAACCATAATAATATTATATTCATATAAATTTACAACCTAAGCCTTAGCCACTTCTCACCCATTTTATATAATCTATATTAATTAGACAATCACCAATATTTCATTATCTAGATAAAGTAAGGATAATATAATTCCAGTAATTGTTTACACAATCCCTATAGGTTTGGCAATCCGGTATTTATTTATTAATTATTACGCGACCAGTGCACTTGCTGTTTACCAGTTGAAAAATACATCGGTCAAATATCTATAAAAAAAACCTTGAAATACTAAACAAACCATAAAATAACCTAAAACTGCATGAAACTATCAAAAGAATGAAAAGACTAAAATCAATTCAAATCTCTTTAATACACTAAAAAACGAATGAAAACTAGTAAGATCATAATAAAATAACCTCAAATAACTTGAAAATACAAGAAACTATCAAAAGAGCCTATAAATGACTATAAAATACTTATAAGGGCTAAAAACACCATAAAAACAACTCAATTTTCTTCAAAACTCCTAAAAACAAAGAAAAATGCTAAAAACACCACAGCTAACCTCAAATCACTTGAAAACACAAAATCTATCAAAATATGTTCATAACACTAAAAAAACAAATGAAAAAAACCAATAAACACCATAAAACAACCTTAAAGCACTTGAAAAAGCATGAATCTATCAAAATAGCATTGAAAAGACCCTAAAACACTCAAAAACCCTTAAAACACCATTAACACAACTTAAATCTCTTTAAAACACTCAAAAACAAATGAATTATGATAAAAAAAAACCATAAAACAACCTTAAATAGCCATAAAACATAAGAACCAATCAAAAGATCTTTGATATGAGCTTAAACCACTCAAAAACACATGCAAAGGCTAGAAACACCATAAAACAACTCAATTCTCTTCAAAACGATTAAAAACAAATGAAGAGTGCTAAGAACACTATAACATAACCTCAAATCACTTGAAATTATAAGAATATATCAAAATAATTTCAAAACACTAAAACACAAATGAAAAATGCTAATAAATACAACAAAACAATCTCAAATCACTTAAAACCCAAGAATCCATCAAAACAACTTCAAAGCACTAAAAAAATGAAAAAGGGTAATAAACATCATAAAAACAACTTCAAAATCACTTTATATGATCTTAAATCACTGAAAAACACATGAAAAGGCTAGAAGCACCATAAAACAACTCAACTCTCTTCAAAACGATTAAAAACAAATGAAGAGTGCTAAGAACACTATAACACAACCTCAAATCACTTGAAAATATAAGAATAATCAAAATAATTTCAAAACACTAAAACACAATTAAAAATGCTAATAAATACAACAAAACAACCTCGAATCACTTAAAACCCAAGAATCCATCAAAAGAATTTCAAAGCACTAAAAAAATGAAAAAGGGTCATAAACATCATAAAACAACTTCAAATAACTTGAAAATGAATGAATTTATCAAAATAGCCTTGAAAGGACCCTAAACTCAAATCTCTTAAAAACAAAAATGAAAATGTGCTAAACACCATAAAAAAACTCAAATCACTTGAAAACATAAGAATATATCAAAATTATTTCAAAACACTAAGCAATAAATAAAAAAGGCCAATAACCACCATAAAACAAACTCAAATCACTTAAAAACGTAAGAATATAACAAAATTATTTCAAAACACTAAGAAACAAATAAAAAAAAGGCCAATAAGCACCATAAAACAACCTTAAAGAACTTGAAAAAGCATGAATCTATCATAATAGCTTTGAAAGGACCCTAAAACACTCAAAAACACTTTAAAAATCTTAAAACAGCATAAAAACAACCCAAATATCTTCATAACACTCAAAAACAATTAAATTGTGATAAAAACACCATAAAACAATCTCAAATAACTATAAAACACAAGAACCAATCAAAAGAGCCTTGATATGAAGTTAAACCACTTAAAAAAACATGAGAAGGCTAGAAGCACCATTAAAACAACCCAACCCTCTTCAAAACACTTAAAAACAAATGAAAAGTGCTAAAAATACCATAATACAACCTCAATCAATTGAAAATGTAAGATTAAATCAAAATAGTTCCAAAATGCAAACAAAAATTAAAAAGGCAAAAAAATGCCACAAAACAACCTCAAATCACTTGAAAACCCAAGAATCCATAAAAATTAAACAGGGTAATAAACAACCTCAAATCACTTGAAAATGCATAAATTTATCAAAATAGCCTTGAAAAGACCCTAAAACACCATAAAAAATAACTCAAATCTCTCCAAAACATAAATGAAAAGTGCTAAAACACCATAAAACCAACTCAAATGACTTAAAAATATAATTATATACTAAAATAGTTTCATAACACTAAAAAAAAACATATGAAAATGGCTAATAAACATAATCAAACAACCTCAAATCACTTGTAAACGCATGAATATATAAAAATAGCCTAAAAAGGACCCTAAAACACTCAAAAACACTTGAAAAGGCTTAAAACACTAATAAAACAAATCAATTCTCTTCAAAACACTCAAAAAAGAATGAAAAGTAGCAACAAACACCATAACACAATCTCAAATAACTTGAAACCACAAAAATCTATCAAAAAAATCCACGAAATGACCTTGAAACACTCAAAAACACATGAAAAGGATAAAGAACCATTAAACCATCTCAAATCTCTTAAAATCTCGAAAATAAATATAAGAGGCTATTAAACATTATAAAATAACCTTGAATCTGTTTTCGAAAAAGGAATACAAACTCATACAACTCAAAATGCAAGAATGAATGAAATATGCCTTGAAATGATTATAAAACAACCTCAAATCACTTTAAAGGATTAAAACCAATGAAAAGTGCTAAAAGCATCATAAAACAACCTCAAATCACTTTAAAGGTCATGAATCCACCAAAATAGTTTCAAAAGGCATAAAACAAATGAAAAGTACTAAAGCCACCATAAAACAAACTCAAATCATCGAAAAACACAAGAATCTATCCAAAGAGTAAACAAACACAATAAAACAACCTTAAATCACTTGAAAACGCATGAATCTATCAAAGTAGACTTGAAAGGACCCTATAACAATCAAAAACACTTCATAAATGTTTAAAACACCATAAAAACAAATCACATCTTTCAAAACACTCATCAACAAATGAATGGTGCTAAAAACCACCATAAAAAAACTCAAATCTCTTAAAAACCTTAAAAACAAATGAAAAGGCCAAAAACTCCATAAAAACAACTCAATTTTCGTCGAACCACAACAATAAATAAAAAAGACTAATAAACATCATAAAACAACCTAAAATCACGTCAAAATGTAAGAATATATCAAAAGAGCCTTGAAATTACCTAAAACACTTAAAATCACATGAAAAGGGTATGACACCATAAAAACAACTTAAATCTTTTCAAAACACTTAAAAACAAATGAAAAATGGTAAAAACATCATAAAACAACCTCAGATAATTTGAAAACGCAAGAATCTATTAAAAAGACCCTTGGAATGACCTTAAAACACTCAAAACCACTTGAAAAGGCTTAAAACTTCATGGAACTCAACTCAAATCATTTTGAAACCACAGAAACAAATAAAAAAGGCTAATAAAAATCATAAAACAACCTCAAATCACATCAAATGCAAGAATCTATCAAAGTAGCCTTGAAGTGACCTAAAACACTTAAAAACACATGAAAAGGGTAAAAACACCATGAAAACAATTCAAATCTCTTTAAACCACTCAAAAAGAAATGAAAAGTGATAAAAAGACCATAAAAGAACTTCAAATAACTTGAAAAGGCAAGAAACTATGAAAAGAACTTGAAAAGAATTTAAAACGCAAGAATCTATCAAAAGGGCCATAAAATGACATTGAAACACTAAAAATACTTGAAAAAGCTAAAAATACGATAAAAACAACTCAAGTATCTTAGAAACCTCGTAAACAAATCAATAAGGTTAATAAACATCTTAACACAATCTCTAATCTCTTCAAAATGCAAGAATGTATAAAAAGAGCCTTGAAATGACCTTAAAATACTTCAAATGCTTAAAAAAAATCATAAAAACAACTCAAATATCTTCAAAACACTCAAAAAGAAATGAATAGTGGTAAAAAAAAGCATAAAACAACCTCAAATAACTTGAAAACGTAAGAATCTTTTAATAGTCTTGAGATGACCTTAAAGCACTGAAAAAAACTTGAAAAAGGTAAAAACATCATAAAAATAACTCAAATCTCTTAATAACCTCAAAAGAAAAATCATAGGTTCAGGAGGAACCCAGCAAACAGAAGAAGAAAAGGAAGATATCGGCTCCACCAGCCAAAGAAGATGTAGGAGTTCAAGGGGAAAACAATGTTAACCCTAGACAAGACGAAGAAGAAGAGTTGGAACCTTTCTTTAAATGCACACTTCGTTCCTGATTTCGAGGTGAGTAAAGATGTGACAGTTCCAAAGACCAAGCCATCTATTTGAAGAGAGGCTCCCGGTACTGATCCCAAGGCTATAAAGATGAAAGTAGAAGCTGCAAAGAAGGCCATGGAAATAAACAAAACACCTCCAAAGAAAGATATTTCTAAGAGGAAGAGAGTAGAGACAGAGAACTCTTCGTGTGGTGAAGAGTTTTTATGTCTAGTCCATATGTAAAGGTAATAATCAGACACTCTTCAAATGTTTAGGAGCAAAAAAGTCGAAAAGATTTTGAAATGTTTTCAGTGTTATGTTTTTGAGTAGTAGGTCGAGTCCCATCACAACTACGAGTTTTCAAAGGTTGAGTTAATTAAGGCAAATATGTTTTTAAACTTTGATTTTGTTTTTTGATTGTTTCCAATTATGTCACGATTTAGAAAAAATCTTATCGTCTGTTTTAACTCGTAAATAACTCTTTTCAATGATACCGAAAAGGCATAATTATTTGTTTTCATCTTTGTGAAGATTTCGCATAAAATTGATTGCCACTTAATGTATACTTGGAAACTAAGTTTTTGAAACAAATCTGCATGATTTCTCATCAGTATATAGCTATTTACTGAAAACTCTAATGATTGAAGAGAAATGAGACACGAACACAGGAAGGGAGCACACAAACCGATTTTTGGAGATCAAAGATTATAAGTCCTTTACTTCGATTTCCTTTCCTCTGAAGTTTGAAAAGGTTTTGAATTTTGTTTTAAAAGGTCACATCAGGTGAATTCTAAATCTTTGCGTGCTCCAAGATAAATTGATTGTGATGTGAATGACATAGAAGTATAGATCGAGTCTTGTATTTGATCTATTGAAGTTTGTAAGTGGAACCGATCACTAGTGGGACGAATAGCAAGTTCAGAGTTGAACTAGGAGTTATAGAAAGTCTAGAGTTAGGCTTGTGGAATTTGTAGTAGGTCTAGTTAAATATGTGAGGTTGGGCTGCAACCTTAGGGTAGCTTCAATTGTGTGGTTTATATCCTAAATTAAGGGTCCCAAACGAGGAAACTTTATATACTATGAAAAGATAGTTTAGAGTTTCAAATACCATACAAGGGACTGGATTAGTCTCATATGTAACAAGTTGTTAACTATGGGGATACCGATATAAATATGGTGTCCACTTACTTTATGCTCTTTAACTCTGCTTGGCAAATCAATCTTCAATCATAGCATCTAGATCACAACAAATCAACAAATATCATAGTTTAATTTGTAAATTGGAATCACTGCTGCTTGACTGTCATTGGATAATCCGCTATAAACATAACCCAACCTTGTTATGTTAATAACACCGACGGTTAAAGTTTAACATTGGTATCGATCCTATTAACTATTCCGCTGCATTGTTTATTTGTTGTGTGTTGTTTACGAAAAAGTTTTAATATTCAATTCTCCCCCCTCCCCTCCCCTCTGAGTATTCTGACTCACATGGACTATCAGTGATCCATTACCATATCTATTTCCTACCAAATAACCTATTTCATTTCTTTATAAGATCATTCCTACTATCATGTTATCAGTACAAGGGCCCATTTGGTTTCCATGAATGAATGCATGAATGCAGTACCCCATCCTGATGGAATTGGAAATTTGATGTTTTGTTTCCCTTATGAATAGGAATAGAGTATTCCATGTTGAGTACGATTCCACCAAAATGAGTATTTTGATTTCGGAGTTCAACTCTAGTATTCGCGATTCAGGCTTGAAAAGGAATGGTCTCTCTTCCCAAAATCAATTTTGGAACTAAAATAAAATTTTAAAAATAATAAATAAAATAGAATATGAAATAATAAAATATAGAATTAATTTAAAATTAAATTAGTATTTTACAATTACAATTAAAATTAATTTTAAATTTTCAAAAAGGAAAATTAATTTTAATTAAAATAGCAAATTTCATTCCGACTATGCCAACCAAATAACCCATATGCAAAAACAATTTTGAATTAATGTTTAATTAATTTTAGTTAACAAAATAAATTCATTTTTAATTATGTTGTTAAATAATGCATTTCATTCGGACTATGCCAATTGCCAATCAAACAATTTAGATGGAATGCAATAACTCATTTCATTCCCATCTTCATTCTTGCAAAATATTATAGTATATTTCATTTCATTTCAAAATCATTTCAGCAATCCATACGTATCATAAAAGTTCACTCAATTGAGGTGTAAAAACTAAGTGGCTGTTTGGTTTCATTGTCCAAAATTATGAAAACCAAAACCAATAATACAAATAGAAAACTAGTAGTGAAAATAAAAAATAATTCATGAAATAAAATGTGCTTTTATAAAAACAAATCTTGAATACTACACTTAAATGAAATAGAAAACAGAAAGTGACACCATTTTTTCTGATTTTCTATTATTTTTTTTCTATTTTATTCATTTAAAAAACAAAGAATTATGGATAAGTTGTATTTTATTTCATTAATTATCAATAAGTTATAGTGTAAAATTTTTATTATCAATTATTTCAAAAATTCAAATTATGGTATGATTTACCCTCAATCAAAATAAGGAAATGATTTATTATAATGGATTACCAATGACTACCGTTGTCCGTGGTCGCCGTCACCATGTGTCCGTCGTCATTAACGGTTCAAACAGTGCTCTTATATCCAAATACGGTGCGTTTGTTCTAAAATAGTTCTCCAAATAACAATGCACACTGTTTAATAAATATGCATACTATTTCGAAAATGACATAGAACATATTACCCTTGATGATCGTCTCCTCGTCATGCATCATTACCCTATATTTGCGAATGGTGTGCTCTATTCCGACGCAGTGTTTATTACCCGTATGATCCTGATCTTGACGTATTCATACTTGACCTACTCACAAAAATAAGACGCACTACTTTAAACAGTGCTCAAACACTTTAGTCATCGTTTATAAATAGTGCTCGATTCGAGTATGGTTGACCGTGTAAGCACAGAGCCCCAATAGATGCTACTCCTCTTCTTCTTGAAATTTTTATTGATCTGATTACCACCATTCACCATCACATTCCCTATCATCTCCACTATTTCTTCATCAATCCTCGCCATCTCATGCTTGTATACCTTCACCATTATCGTCGACGGGAATCACGGATCCAGATATGTCACATCAATTAATCACCAATCTCACATCACGCCTCCTCTCCTACATTACTCCTATGCAACCATCGTCAATTCGATCTCCATGCTCAAATTATGATCCAACCTAGCGTAAGGATCCGAAAAATTTCGTAAAATTTAGTTTCACGATAATTATGTGAATAGTAAATTATCTAATGTTATAATTTATTTTACGGGGTTAAAAGGATTGTTTGATGATATAATTAGAAAAGAATGCAAAATATGAATGAAATACAACCTCAATATGCAAATACAGAGAAATATGATCTTAATAAAAAAAAAATCGTATTTATACGAAAATGATCTAAACCTAATTTTAGCACTTATTTCCTTTATGTCAATTTTGACTTCACCTAAATTAAATTAATATCAACTAATTATCCACTTAAACTATTTTAATTGATATAATTTTCTATATATACAAGCCCTTTTCTTCTTGAAAATCTCTTACAAACACAAAACATCACTCCTTACCATGTAAAATTAGAGTTAAGCAAGAGAAGAGAAGAAGGAGAAGCTTGAGGAGAAGTTAAGTGGTAAGGCAAGTACAACGAGGATCCTTTATCATTATTAAGAAAAAATGATCATCTTGATTAGAAATTTCATGAAAAATTATAAAATCTTTGATAAATTTTGATATTAATATATGTTAAATTCTCACATGTCTAGTTTCTAATGAAGTTAATAAATCATGATTCAGAATTGTGAATCTTAATATATAAATCAAAACGTACGGATATATCAACCTGTAAAAAAACTTATCATAGGGATGACTTATCACTAGAAAGATATGAAAATCTAATTTCCAGAATAGTTTACCAACAATTATTTAGATTTGTATGTAGAGATTTATATGGTAATTAGTGAAGTAAGATCAAACTATCCAAATTAACAAAAAAAAATAAAAAATATAAACATAAACTAATTAACTGTTATTATTGATAAGATTTTATGATGGAAAATTTGATTCACTAGAAAGATTATCAAGTCTAGTTTATGTAAAGTTTTACAAAATAATTTTTGGAGTTGTATACAAGAAGTTATAGATTTAAATACTTCAAAAGATCATGTTGGACAAAATCTATGATACTCATTTCAGAGGTCAGGAAGCTCGTTCCAGAGGTCACGACTCTCGTTCCAGAGATCGGGATGTCATCTCAGAACCTTCTGGACCGAGAATGATCGTTTTGACCCCAAAACAATTGCAAAAATTCACAAATAGCAGTAATGATATTCAATTTTAAAATCATTCTCATGGATAATCAAAATAAATATCAAAGGATCGAACAAAGCTCGACCTCACCTCATAATATTAATATGACGGTTTTTCTCAAAGTACGTACAAATATATTTAACTTCATAACGCGAACAAACAAATATATTAATATGTAAATCCTATCATGTTATAGGACACGAAAACTCTGCTCGTTGAGACATAAAGGATAGATTGAGCGTGTGTGTAAGAAAGTTGCAATAAGAAGGTAACATTTAGCTTTATTGTGTATGACGATGCATATTATTATATCGTTAGTATAATAATATGCATTGCAATCTTTGGACGTAGTCACTAAATGTGTCTAACGTAAAATACTGACTACAACTGCTATGTGCTGTGATAAGATGATGTGTGTCTTTGTGTTATGCTTTGATTACTGGTACAAAGAGGATGAATGAGTAAAATGAGTATAAATATATAATTGATGAGATAACTCCATAATATAAAACACAATGAGCGTTGTGTCTGTTGTTTGTGTTATATAGTGATTTGGTTGTGATATTCTTTCGTCGACCCTCTAAGGTCATTTTGGTATGACCTTGGGTTCCGGTTTGGCTAATCCCCTTTCGCGGATGTCTCTTTTCCTAAAGGTGAATAAAGTTTGATAAGTTGAAATTGAATAAATTTTGCTAAGGGCATATTTATAATATTGAAGGTATCTATTGTCTGTTTTTATTGTGTTTTTGAGATGATAATTATGAATATGAGATTAGTATGGTAGTTCCAAAGTATTGGAACAAAGAACGTAAGTAGTCATTTCTATTTTTTCTTTTCTTATCTTTTTCTCTCGTGTAATCTCTGGTAAAGAGATCGACACGTTATTGAGCTCATGTGGTTCATGATTATTATTTTTCTGTGTTTTTTTTTTCTCTATGTTTTCAGAAGGAAGAGACGACGGACAGTTGTGATATATGTTATGACGCTAGTATGCATCTACTGTTATGTAATTATAGACTAAATAAAATGCGTATTAAATATGGAGTTTTCGCTATATTATATAATATTATTGGTTTATGTCTAAACAGATTTTATTTATTTCTGTATCTAAATTGATTCAATAATTTTTTCTAGTTAAATTGTTAGGACTAAACGACGTCATTTATATTATTATGTAATAAAATGATACGAAAAATCGACACGTTGTATCTAAATTGTGACGAAACTTCTTTCGATGGCAATTGCTGAACAAAAATGATTTGAACTTATTATACTTATCATGGTCGAGGAAAGTGAAACTGTGAAGGTGACAGCTGTGGAAAAATATAGTACTTCTTAGCCAATAAGTTTTAAAGATTCTTATCATTCTTAACAAAGAAAAAAAAAAAAGAAATTGAAATATATGATTGATGAAAGAATTCAAAAAAATATTGAATTAAAGAGTAAATTAGACTAAGTAAGATT
The DNA here is from genome assembly GCA_001925005.1 of Drosera capensis. Lineage (NCBI taxonomy): Eukaryota > Viridiplantae > Streptophyta > Magnoliopsida > Caryophyllales > Droseraceae > Drosera > Drosera capensis. The sequence goes on from LIEC01006521.1 coordinate 81,329, forward strand.
TTTTTTTCAAAAAATAAACCAATCCATTAAAAAAAAGATCGATTGCATTGATTTATAATTTGGAAAAAAAAAGTTTACATTTTAGAAAATAAAAATCAATATTAAATAATTATGTTTCCAGAACACGAAACAAAAATAATAACGTTTCCGAAAGTTCCTCAAAATCCAGTCCACTCCACCCGCATGCATCAGACCCTCACTTTCCTTTCCCTCTCTTTCTTCGCCGAATCCACCTCCACAATCTCCCTCGCCGCCTCTTCTAAGCAGCGCCATCAGGGATCTTCTCGCTCTACTCAACTCCGCCAAATCCTTCTCCAATTTCCCCCAAATCCCTAATTCTCAGTTCCGCTGAATCCAATTCCCAATTGCAATTTGGGCACTCGTAGCCGCCGCACAAGGGTCTCGATATCCGTGTCCCTTACAATGGTGAAGGACAAAGAGGAAATGAGAGGGGAGATCGAGGAGAGGCTGATAAACGAGGAGTACAAGATATGGAAGAAGAACACCCCGTTTCTGTACGATTTGGTGATTACGCATGCCCTAGAGTGGCCTTCCCTCACTGTCGAGTGGCTTCCCGACAGGGAGGAGCCGCCCGGGAAGGACTGTTCCGTGCAGAAGATGATATTGGGAACTCATACGTCGGAGAACGAGCCCAATTACCTCATGCTTGCTCAGGTGCAGCTTCCTCTCGAGGATTGTGAGAACGACGCTAGACAGTATGATGATGAGCGGAATGAATATGGAGGGTTCGGCTGTGCGAACGGCAAGGTTTTATTTCTTGACTAAAGTTTTAGCGTAACTTTGAGTTGAAAATGTGACTTAATTTGTAGTCCATCACAATGGTTTCCAAGTTATTAAATCGTAATTCCAAAATAAAAAAATGTAATCTTTGATATGATGGGGGTGTAACCTAACTGATACATGTATGAGAGAAAATGGTAACTGACTGAAACGTGATCCGTACAGTGTTGACATTGAGAGGCCATTAACTGTATCCTGCGGGCTTTTGATTGTGATATTATGCAATATGTACTTATGCTTATATTAGGAAATTCAGAAATTGGAATTGAATCTTGCACGTCTTATATGCTCGGTGACATTGCCCTAGTTGATGCATCTTTCGAGAAGTGAGTGAGCTTATGATCTCATAGTATGATGAAGACTCAAATTCACTAACTTGTCATGAAAAAAATTTATTGGTTTTCTTATAGGGTTCTATGGTCATTCATGCGCAACCGTTGAGCATCAGTTAGTTGGTTTGCTAAAAGTATCCTGGGTGAAACTGATCTTCCCTTGTCATTTTCTGTCCTTTAATACCTGCAAGGAGAAAATAATGTTGTTACATACATGATTGCATATTTTGTACGAGGGAACGTAGTGGAGTGGTAGGGACTTGGGATAGGACCCCTAGAGCTATATGATGAGTGTAATCAATGATTTCTAGCCAATGTTGCCTTCTATATTTATTGTTTCTTATTGGGAGATTCTGCTCTTGAATTCTCATATTAGCGACGTGCTCTCAAATTTTTTTTAGTTGTATCTTTGCTGATGAACGATGGCATTCTTGTATTCTACCTCAATAACGGTCTTGGTTGTAACTTCATTAAGGATTTCATGATTTCTGTTGTGGGTTGTTGCTTTCCAAGGGCATAGCTTTAATGTAGATGAGACTTTGTACAAATGGAAGTTCTCACGCATTTTCTTAAGCGACGAGTGATGTCAAGAAGTGGAGCACTGCTTACCTTGTAAGCACCTGTTTGATAGTCCTGCTAAGCAGTATTGATTTGCTTTCTCCTGAGAAACTACTTAAATTGTTGCTTATTAAATAGCTTTGTAATTTCTGTCTGACCCATTTTGCTGAAACCTTTTTTTTTTGGGTCTGATTTAATTAATGTCTCGCGTTATTAACTAGGTTATGTGTATTTATCTTGAAAGTTCTCCATATGCTCCCGTTTTGTTTGTTATCATTAGTCTTTTGTCTTAATTTTTTCTATTGCTATAGGTACAAATTATACAGCAGATAAACCATGATGGAGAGGTTAATCGGGCTCGTTATATGCCACAGAACCAATTCATAATTGCCACAAAGACTATTAGTGCAGAGGTTTATGTTTTTGACTACAGCAAGCACCCATCAAAGCCACCTTTAGATGGAACATGCAATCCTGATCTGAGGTTGAAGGGGCATACTACTGAAGGATATGGCTTGTCATGGAGCCAGTTCAAGCAGGGGCATCTATTGAGTGGTTCTGATGATGCTCAAATTTGTCTGTGGGACATTAATGGAAGCCCTAAGAACAAAACTCTTGATGCTATGCAAATATACAAGGTGTCTTTCTGTCGCACCTTGATTTTGGTTGCATTGTTTCTGTTATGTCTGCTCAAAAAGATCTTGATGCCATAGTACACCCCAGGTTTAGAGTTGGTTGCTTGTCAATATTAATTTATAATGGGATTGTTTTGACATTGTTATTGAACTCAACTCCTATTTCTGCCTGGCTTCTTGGCGATACTAGTACAACCCACTCCTTCGTTTGTTTGGCAATATTGAATCGTCATGGACCAAAAATACTTAATGCATGAATCACTATGGATTTTGTAATCCATTCTGTTTTTGCATGAATCCAATTGATCTATTGTGACTTATTGTGACTTACTGTGACTTTGTAAACCTAGGTTCATGAACCAAAAATACTTAAATGCATGAATCACTATGGATTTTGACATCTGTTCTCTTTTTGCATGAATCCAATTGATCTATTGTGACTTACTGTGACTTATTGTGACTTACTGTGACTTTGTGAACCTAGGTTCATGAAGGTGTTGTCGAAGATGTTGCCTGGCACTTAAGGCATGAACACTTATTCGGTTCAGTTGGAGATGATCAGTATCTGCTCATATGGGACATCCGAAGTCCATCACCATCTAAACCTGCTCAGTCTGTTATAGCCCATCAAAGTGAAGTAAGTTCAAGGTTAAAGTTCCCGTTTTAAAATATTCTTTTTATCATGGAATTTTTTGTTTACTAATACCTTGGAAGCAATAACTGCCTCCTATGGCTGTTGCACCCGCACCGAAACTGTGGATTGGCGGCTCCATGGGAGGGCGGCCTTGCACCGCGTTCCATGGCAGATGGGAGCGTGCTTCTGATGCAGAGATTCTTCACGAAGAAATCTAAGCTCTAGCATCACAAATAAGTTGTTCTTGGCGGTAGTTTGTTTGGTATGTCTATTAGCTATGGTAAATTTGCATCTGGTTTTAGGAAAAGGATGAAGATGATTGTATTAGGGTTTAAAGTTTTGGGCGGTGGATATGGTGATCTCAGGGAGATGTATACAGAGCAACCAATTAAGTTTGTTCCTCAGGCAAAGAAGATGTGCCACTTACAGAAGGCTTTGGATGAGCATAAACAATCTCCTCGGACTTAGTTTGGCCATTTTAGTGACGCAACTGCCAAGTTTGGCCTGCATTAGTGCAGTGTTAATCACTGAGTTTTCATAATACCTTTGTCGGAAGGATTGTTCCTATTATTCGTTTATGTAGATGATAGTGTCATTACTGAAGGTGATGCTAATGGTATATATTACATGTGTAGCTTCGAAATGATGGCTTGTAGGTCTAATGTGTTGCCATGTTGGTCTATTGTTTTAACCAGAGTTCAAAAATGTCAGCAATATCAACTACAGAATGATAATGTCTAATATACATATCCCTATGCCTTAATGATGTGACAGTCAATGTAGATCCAATGCAAAATAAGATTGATTTATGTCATCAATATATTGGGTTCAACACCAATTTTTTCCAATATTAGTCTTAGAAGCACGGAATGGGTGGGTGCAGGTGTGGGTGCGGTTGCGGGTGCTGTGGAGAGTGGAAAGTTTGAAGAGTCTTAAGTTCGGAATGGCAAAGGATTACAGACCTATATTGCATACATATATCTTGGAGTATACTTGTATGCCTTAAATTTAATTTAATATGATACTAAATTTAGAAATGAAAAGAAGAAGAAGATAGGTTTAAACATATTGTAAAGTTAAATATAGGACACAACAGTGATTATGAGATGCAGAGGTTCAGTTTCTGCTGTGAACTGAATGCATGGACTGAATAAGCTTGCCGAAGTGAAGAGTCTATTTTCATCAGACTGCTCACATCACAAGAAGAAACTATTTGTAAATGATTTTGTGCAGTTAAATTTAGAATCCAACAGTGATTATGAGATGCTGAGGTTCAGTCTCTGCTGTGAACTGAATAAGCTTGCCAAAGTGAAGAGTCTATTTTCATCAAACTCTGCTCACATCACAAGAAGAAACTATTTGTAAATTATTTTGTGCTGTTCATATAATCTCTTACTATTTTCATCTGTATGGTACCAGGTAAACTGCTTGGCCTTTAATCCATTTAATGAGTGGATTGTGGCAACAGGCTCCACTGACAAGACAGTCAAGTTATTTGATTTACGGAAGCTCAATAATGCTCTTCATACTTTCGACTCCCACAAGTAAGCTGACTGATGCAGGAGTAATATTTTTTTTTTAAGTAGTAATTATATTGTAATTAATTGTATCTGTTTTTCACTATTATGATTATGTTTTATTGAAGGGAGGAGGTATTCCAAGTTGGGTGGAACCCCAAGAACGAGACTATATTAGCTTCTTGTTGTCTTGGTAGGAGGCTCATGGTTTGGGATCTTAGCAGGTATTTCCTTCACCTACAATTTTTATCTATCTATGATGTGTTTCTTTATAGCTGTGATATTACTGTCTTGAATGCATCAGCCAATGTTCCAGTTAGTTAAAAACTTTGTTTTTACCCACATTTGCATGCCAATTTGTTAGTAATATATACCCATGAATCTCGGATGTTCAGTTTTTTTAGCTTGTTGCTGTTTATTCTGGACCATAAAGACCTAACAGGAACTGCATGTTTTTACTCTATTTTGGGCTATTCCTCAAGTGATGTCCGCCTTCAGTGTCTTTAATTTTTACCATGTCTCCCAAGCAGAATACAAACATAAAAGTTCTCTGACATTTTTTTTTTCCTTCCAGCATTTTCTAATATTTGGAAATAGTTTGCACTTTGCTTTCTCTGAAATCTTGAGAAAACCAAATACTCGCTTTCTTGAATACTTAACTGAGATCAGTCGGTTATTGTCCTCTTATATACTTCTTATATTTTTCATTATGTTGTATTTTATTTTTCTATGACACGTTTATATAGTAGAGGTTCTCCATAAAAGTATTAGCATTGGATTTTCCTACACACTTGTACCACAGACAAACCATTTTGTGTATGGTACTATTTCAAGAATGCACTATAGAAAAAGGATGAATTTGCGACCAAAAATAATTTTAGTCGTAAAATTAGACACTCATTATTATTCAGTTACAAAATTTGCGACCAACATCATTTAGTCACCATTTTTACGACTAAATAAATTTCCTCACTAATTTAGCAACTAAAATCAATTTTACTAGCTAAACTTGCAACTAAAAAAAATATTTCATAGCAAATGTGGCGACTAAAATGTAACATGGTCACAATATTTGCGCTAAAATATTTAAAGGAGCAAATTTTGCTAACAATCACCTTTTGGTAGCAATTTTAGCTACTAAATTACAGTTTTAGTAGCCATTTTGACAACCAAAATAAACATTAGTCGTCAAGTTCATTTTGTTTAAAAACTAATTAAAACAAAGATTGTAAAATACACCAATAATATTTTACTAAAAAATTTAGCTACTAAATAATGACTTTCGTCGCAATATCAACGACTAAATATAGAAATTAGTCGCAAAATTAGCGACTATTGGGGTTATTTAGTTGTCAATTTCTTTAACACTAAAACATTAATAATTTTGCTCCCAACTAATTTCAAGGTGTTTGCTTACCTCAATGGCTAGTGGCTTGGCTTACATATGGAAGGCCATGGGTTCGATTCTCCTCACCTTGCCAAGTAGGTAGGCAGATGCCATCGTCTCGCCATGTCATCAATTCATTTTTAGTATGTTTTTCCCAATTTTTTAAATAGCAATTAGATAGATTTTAGTCGTCGTTTTTTCGACTAAAATGTAAAATTTTCTCGTTAATTTTGCTACTAAATTTGAAAAATTAGTCGTCAATTTTTCTAGAGACCAAATATTTTGTAGTCGCTAATTTAGCGACTAAATATTGTCTTAGTCGTAAATTTTGGGACTAATTTTTTCCTTAGTTGCCAAGATTGAATAGTGAGGAACCTTTTAGCGATTAATGTTTTTAGTCGCCAAATAGTCGCTAATACTATTTTAGCTACTAAAAAAGTCAATTTGCGACTAATTTTTTTAGTCTCTAAAACTTTTTTCTTTGTAGTGGTGTGTGTATCGAGATCGATTCCCAGAACCGAACCATTTGTTGAAGGTGTCATGATGTTTTCAAAGCCGTTTATTGTATCAAAACCACACCATTTAAACGAGAAAGTTTTTATATTTTGTTCAATTGATGGCTCTGTTTATTTTATGACCTACTCTCTCCGTCCAATGAAAAATGCAACCAATTGACTTGGCTCTAGCTTTTATATGTGTTGAATATTTATCGTTCTTTCAAAAATAACCCTGTTTGTTGTGTTGATGGTGTTTACGGTAACAATTGAGAGAGAAGTCAATGGAGGTTACTATAGCAGTGGAAGGATAGTATAAAACTTTTGTTTGGAGAAACTTTCTTAAATAGGAAATGGTTCATTTTTTATGTGACGCCCTAAAAAGACGAGTGTTATATTTTTTTGTGTAAGACAGAGGTAATCATATGTTGTTCCTTTTCATGTTTTCTGAGGAGGTGAATGCGACACGAATTAAGGATAGTCGATTCCCTGACTAAGAGCCCGTTTGTTTGGGATGAAATTAAGTGCTTATGGTTGTCTATGACTTTAGAACATAAACTCTTTCTGAAAATAAATAATGGGCGACTAAGAGCCCGTTTGTTATGGATGAAATTAAGTGCTTATGGATATTTATAACTCTAGAACATAAGCTCTTTCTGAAAGTAAATAATGGGCCTATTTGGTCGGGCTTAAAGTTGGTAACCAGATCTATATTTTGTTAAGTACTATCCTTTTTTGGTTTACTTGTAAGATAGTAAGAATTTAACCACAATCCTTAAACCAATTTTTTTAACTTATAACTTTATTTCTCAGAATTAAAAAAAAAACTTTGACCAACCAAAATATCTGAAAGATTTTTTAATCAAATATTAAACTACTTATTTTGAAATTACAGTAAGTTACAACTTATAACTATCAGTTAGCCCAATCAGATTTGCATATAATTAAAAATTCATAATGCATAATCTATTTAAAAGAACAAATTACAGATTTAAATAAAGACATCACCCATCCGCGTCACAATTGACGCGGCGACTCCTTTTTGGGTGGCAAACCCGATTCGGATGAAAGACATTTGGTGGTTAGGGGCAGGTGCATTTGCGTTGGCTACCTTGGAGATGCGGTTCAGCAGGGTTACCGCGATAGAAATGTGCACTTTTAAAATGCTTATTATCATAAACACTTATAGGCACTTTTATGCATTTTTTAAGCATTTTTTAAACACTCACCTAAGATAGAAATGTGCATGCAAGCCAATTTGATCAGCTTAAAGCTTAAAGAAAACATGCAGTAAGTGGTCGAATGAAAGGTTTGCTTACTACTGGGATTCGACTGACTAGAGGCTTGAGTCGCATAAAAAAATACTGGTGATAATGATATTGATCATCAAATTTGGTGAATTTTAAGAATTGGTTTATCCGAACCATGTAAACTAATTACAAGCAGGAGTAATAGAAACTTCTTACTCGAACCAAAATTGTTTAGACTGACTATTTGGCTCCAATTACAGACTGTTTTCCATGACTGGTTAGAAACCTATAATTCCTGTGGTATTCATGTTGACTCGGTTTAAATTCTAGAATGTTTGGTTTTATTGTTGGTGTTTGATGGCTATCATTCATTTGCCATGTATATCTCCCAGGTTTGATGTTGCCAATTGCCATGATTGGAGCTCAAGTTAGTGAGAATAGTGTTTTACACTTAAGTTCACTATGTTGTAAGATAGCAAGGACCTACACCACTTCACTCTAGATTCATGAGGTTTCATCATTGATCGCGTAGTTGACTATTTAAACAGGTGATGTAGAATAGAGATTCTCATCCTCTTGTGTTGAAGTTAATTATATGAAAAGTCATCAATTAACCCTAATCCAACTTGTTTGTTTAATTCAAATCAAGTTAAATTACATAAAAATAGAAGATTTTATCACCTTAGAATTCTTACAACCAAAGAATTACTTTTTATTGTACTAGATCTAAATTATGTCAACTCTAACAACTTAAGAGTAAAAATAGTTTTACTCCAATTCTTAGTCGCTACTATACTTCAACCGAAACACGAATTGATCAAGTTAGCAATTGTAAAGACATGCATATCTATCTAGCTGGCCAAACTACATAAGCATAACGATAAATTCCATATAAGTTCACATCAATATGTAACATCAACCACGAAATAATGCACAATTCATTTTGAGACGATCTTTGGTAGAAAATGATAATCAACCCTCTTTAGAGACAAATTGAGATTAGTTTCATAGAGAGAAAAATAGAAAACTAGGGTTTCTTTCTCTGTCGTCATCCTCCAAGGTCTGAAAAAATAAAATAAAAAACTCTCTAAAACAACGATCTAGGCAAAAATATACCCTAATAAAATAAAACGAAAAATCTACAAAATATCTTAATCTTCCAGAAGTTCACGGGCGTGAACTGTTCAGGTCGAGGGCGTGATCTAGGCAAAAATTGATCAGTTTCTCATAGTATGCATCTTGACGAGCATGACTTAGAGCTTCACGGCCGTGACACTAATTACTACCTCAAAAGGTGTTTTCTTTCTTCATCTCATGTCGTGACATCTAAAATTGTGGTCGTGATCTTCATAAATTGCATCAATTCTTCACTTTTTTGCATCGCTTTACTTCGACTTCTATCCAAACGCATAAAACACTTCGCGTCGACGTCTATCTGCAATAAACACACAAAACACTGCAGTACCAAGTCCAAAACACAGCAGTACCAAAGTCCAAAACACAGAAATATAATAAAACGACACAAATAAGGAACCCACCTCAAGTAAAAGCTTCCACAGTCGGTTGGCCAAAATGAGGGTCCCAAATTGCATTATGGCTAATTGCATAGCTATCACTTTTAGTAACACCAATTAGGAGCAATGCCAAGTAATTTACTAAGACCATTTGATTAACGTAGTTGGTTGCTCGTACTCATGCATGGCTACTGTTGAATACCTAAAACAAGCACACGATCAAACCATGTACAATAATGTAATGACAACACATGACATTTAACGTGGGAAAACCTTGACCGGGAAGAAAAACCGACAAAGAACAAATCACTAATCTACCAAAGGATTACAACTTGATTTGGCTCTCTCAATTCCCTCAAATTCACTTTGTGTTTTGTTCAAACCCTAAAGGAAAAGATGGTTTGATGACCCATAAAAAATAGCTACGATTAAGGCCTGATTTATAGAGAATTATTAACTAAAAATATCCGACTCAAAAGATAGATCAGAACGATGTTCAACTCTTAAGATATCCAAAAACATATCACAAAATATCTAAATTTGGTTATAATCTTGAGCCAATCTTCAACGATCTCCACCTTGGTTCGAGCTCTTGAAACACACAAATCACCTAGATTGAGTAGTAATCTTGTGCCTAGGCACAAACTCATCATTGAGATTTTGTGGCCTTGGAGATGATTTTCACTACCTTCGACTTCCTTCTTCAACACCCATGTGCACCGAACAATCTTGCTTAAAATTTTCCCTCAGTTCTCTATCATTCGCTTATCTTTAGTGCTTTTTCTGCCTGTGCCTTCGGATCCTTTCGTAGCTCCCTAATGACTGATTGGATCTCCACTATCTGTACGATAACTACCTAAGACGGTGGCAAGTGAATTATCCCTTGACTTCTTGACGCTTCAACATTGGCTCTTTTCTCGGCTCTTGTACGATTGTCCTTAAAGCTCTGTCTCCACAATTGTGCTACTAATCATTCTAAACTGGATGTTCATTTTCTAAGTTTTCATCACGACCATGGTACCTATATATACCTTTATCGCTCTATCCTTCACCGACATCGTTTTCCTCCCGTAGAGTCTGATGAACTTAAGGCCTTGTGGAGCTCTTTGTTGTTGTCACTTTCACCTTCTGCGAGTAGAATACAACTGTCCTCTCTTTTTGTTTTCTAAACACACGTATAGTGCCTTGGCTTGTGGTCCGATCTCCAACATCTTAGTGAACCATCTTCTCATTTGTAGAACTTGAAAACTCCGAAAATTTTCAATATTTATCCAAAGATTCAATCATTAAACTAAAGATCAAATCTTTCTCCTTACAGATTCAAACTTTTCTCGGTGTGTCATGACATAGAGTTCTGATACCACTTGTTACAAATTTAGGTCCAGAACTAATGCACCAAATATCCCGATCTAGTGCACGATCTAAGCATTTACAGGAATTATATCGACAACACATGAGATTTAATGTGGAAAAACCCTCATGAAGAAGAAAAACTCACAAAAAACTAATCAGATATCAACCAAACAATTACAACTTGATCTATCTTTACGAACTCTCCTGATCTCATTTTATGTTTCGCACAAACCCCAGAGGAAAGGGTGATCTCATTACCCACAAAAAATCTCGTCTGACTCGAAAGATATATCCTTACAAATTCAATTCTTAAGATATCTTAAACATATCACAAATTGTCTAAATCTATAAAATCTCGAGTCAATCTTCAACAGTTACACTAAGCAGCCAAAGCATACAAGCAGGAGTCTTAATTTCCTCCCATGAATCGATCACTAAATCTTGTGTGGTGTTATGGATATAACATTTCTCTATACAATTTCTTGCATTGTTATAGTATGTTGTGTGGGGCAACTATTTCAACCAAATTGGGCTTTCTGCTTACAGATGTAGGCCTGGTGTGTTTATATGTGGTTTGGGCCCGGCCCATGAATAGCCGTGTTTAGGAGAATTATGGTTTCTAGTTGACTCTAAATACTCATATGAGGAAACAAGTGAGAGACCACCTCCTGTAGAACTTCATTGATCTGTCATCCGGTTTCTTGTGGCCGTGTGTTTTCTTCCTGCTGCTCAAGCTTTCCATGTAAAAATCCTTGTGTTATTCGCATTCTTTTCGATCTTGTGTGCGTGATTGTCGTTTGCGTGTTTCAATTCATTTCATAATTTACATCAGAGTTTTTGTGAGGTTTGATCTTATTTTTTGAACTCTGGATACTCATGTTGTCAGCTACCATCTTTAGCTCGTGAGAAGATAGCACATTCTTCTATGTGATTATTAGATTACCGTGCTTCTTCCTTCTCTTCTCATTGATCTGTCATCCGGTTTCTTGTGGCCGTGTGTTTTCTTCCTGCTGCTCAAGCTTTCCATGTAAAAATCCTTGTGTTATTCGCATTCTTTTCGATCTTGTGTGCGTGATTGTCGTTTGCGTGTTTCAATTCATTTCATAATTTACATCAGAGTTTTTGTGAGGTTTGATCTTATTTTTTGAACTCTGGATACTCATGTTGTCAGCTACCATCTTTAGCTCGTGAGAAGATAGCACATTCTTCTATGTGATTATTAGATTACCGTGCTTCTTCCTTCTCTTCTCATTTCATGTGAAATTGCCCTTTTTCAAATCCATAAGATTTCTCTGACTAATACAGCTCTCAGAAGTATTCTAAATCTTTTGGTTGACCAGTTCACTTGGCTTCTAGGATCTAATCACGACAACTGCATTGAGCTATGTACTGCATTTTCTTGATTTTTACTGAAGTGTGAGAGTTTTATGTCTATCCACAAACATGAGGTCATGGGTTATCATGTAAAAAACCTGTTTGGATTACTGGAATATTCAAGGACTGTTCTTATTGCAGAAAAGTTGGAGGTTATGGATTAATTCGTTTTGATCAATGAGGCGTTGTAATTGGTGGCGAAATTTTCATGTGGCAATTTCCTGTAGTATAAAATTGTTCGTGATTTTTCATGTAATCCTATATTTCCCTTCACAACTCATCATGAGAGTTATATTTCCCTGTAAAAAACACCCATCTCCCTATATAGTAGGAAAAAAGACAGGAAATATGGTTGTTTTTGTTAACTTCCAAGAAAAGCTTCATATGTAGTGTGGATCTTATGCCCTCGTGCTCCTCGCCCTGTGTGTAAGTGAGCAAGTTGCTAAGCTCTGTCCTTCAGCAGGAACTGGATATTTTGATATGTGGTATCATGAGAGTAGACTGATGCTGGTCTCTTGTTGGAACCTTTTTCTCCATTTGCTCAGCATATGCTGAGTGGAGATGCTATCTGTGTCACAAGCTTCAAACCCATTGGGCATGTGTCTTGTGGTCTGAAGATATCAAGTATTTTGGTGGTACTCCTCCGGGAGAAGCTATGTGTCACAAGCTCCATTGTCTCCATTCGCTTGAACTTTTGATACTCTAGTTGGGAACAGTACTCGGACATAGATGTGTCGAATGTCTTCATCTGCTTGAGCATTGGAAGGTTAAACCTGTGTATGTAGGCGACCTTGTAAATACGATTCCTTAGCGTCCACTTAGTTGAAGTTGTCCAAACATATACAACTTTCTTTTTCCTTTTGAAAAATAAAAAAATAAGAAAATAAACATGTTTAACGTTAGAATCCTTTTAAAGGTATGTTACATAGTTTAACACAATCTTTTAGTCTTTTTCTTTGTTCCTGTTTGCTTAAATTTTCATTATTACATCTAATATTCCCTTTGGCTTTAGGCATCTCTTTATACCTACAGGACGCAGCTTTTGAGCTATTTTTTGTCGAACTTTTGGCTTAGCTAATCATGTCCCATTATTCTTGATTACCAGAATTGATGAAGAGCAATCACCAGAGGATGCTGAGGATGGACCACCAGAGCTGCTCTTCATACATGGTGGACATACGAGCAAAATTTCCGATTTCTCATGGAATCCTTGTGAAGAGTGGGTGGTTGCAAGCGTTGCTGAAGATAATATACTTCAGATCTGGCAAATGGCAGAGAACATTTACCATGATGATGATGATTTTGTAGCAGATGAGGCTGCCATGCCAGGTTCATAGCCTTTAAAAGAACTCGAGCCTTAACTTAGAAACAGCTTTCCTTCTCCTCTCATGTTCTTTAGTAGAGCATCATCTAATTTTAAATTTTATTCTTGCTTGCGCCGATGGGCTTGTTAGCAGTATGCTGGTTTTGTTGTTTATTGACTTCATGAGGCCTTTGAAATTGCTCTAAATTTTGCTCTTGAAGATAATAGTGTTTACATCTTGCTTGCTGTAAATTGCATGTCAAAATGGGTAGGTCATTCCCAAGAAACCGATGATAGCAAGGGTGTAGGAAAATAATATTTTTAACAGGTTTCACATATGCAAGGCCATTATTAATTATAGAGGAATTTATTTATCGATTGCTTGAAAACTTGTTGAGCAAGTATCATGTGCATCATGGAGCCTAATGGTGTCAAATACACAGGCTTCGGCCTGCCTGGTCTTGGGCTTTTTGGCCGGTCACTCCAGCTTGGCCTCGAGTTTTTACAGACCGGTGTGAGGGTTTTTTCCTCTCAGAACACGGCCCGGTCCTCTAATTGTGTATTTGGAAAAAAAAAAAAAAAAGACAATTAGGTTTTTCACTCAAAACTGTGAACAGTTTAACAAACTGTTATCGGTTTTGATTTAAACATCAATGGTTTGGATGGATAGAAATCCTTATTCTTCAAATGGTTGTCGATTTTGAAATATGAATTTTTGTCCTTTTGAAAATCGTGGTATGTTCTTGAAAAACGGGCCTGTTTTTCAAAAATCATTAATGATTTTATTTTTTTTATAATATTTTCACAATAGCTACTTTTTTAAAAATTGAACAAAAATATCCCAAAAGTCATAAAATGATTATATTTGAGAGTTTTTTCGTTTAACTTAATTTTTAAAAGATTGTTTACATCATATATTCATATAATCTTTCATATTTTCTTGTACTCAAACTCTCTAAAGTTTTTTTTTTTATTTCTCGTTCACTCATTCAAAAATCGAAATGTGTACAATGTCGATAATGATGATGTATTTCCTATGTATAAGGATATCGGGATGCGATTCAAAGTTCCCGACATTGTTTCGCAAGGCGAAGGAACTTTGGAGAATCAAACGTTGCATCCGTTGTTTCTTTCGGAGTGTTGGTTGTATTTTGAGAAGGTCATCGGAGCAAATAGGAAGATGACCGGAGTTAAGTGCAAAATGTGTGTTAAGATCTTCTCAGCAGGTATAGGTACTTCATATTTGTTAAGACATGAAAGGACTTACCCAATTGAACAATGCGGGCGAATTGTGGACATATAATCATGCCCGTCAATGTAAAATGTTGGTCGAATTCATAGTCTGTAATGAACTACGTTGAAATTTTGTGGATAATCCTAAATTTACTATGTATGATCAAAATACATTATAACCTAGTTATCAAAAAAAATCATAGAAACACCATTAGAACGGATGCTTTAGAGCTTTACCTTGATGAAAAGAAATAATTGGTACAATTGCTTTCCGCTTACGATGAAAAAGTTTGTGTCACCTCCGATGTTTGAACCACTAGTTTTCAAGTTCTTTACTTATGTTTGACAGTGTGATTGGGTTCACGATTGGTACTTACAAAAACATATCATTGTTTTTAGATTATTTCATTAACCTTATAGTAGCGAGAATTTATAATTTGATTTTAACCATTTTACGTGAGTTTAAGTTGTTTGATAAAATTTTGAGCATATTTTTTTGATAATGTTTCAAACAATGATGGAACGGTTCAAATGTTTAAAACCACTTTAGATCATATGTGTGATGGTATGTTACTCCATACTAGATGTTGTCACGTAATAAACCTTATAGTTAAAGATGGTCTGAAAGATGAAACTATTGGACACTATGTACAATGTATCCGTATTGTTTTGATGTTTGCTAATAGTAATGACAAGAAAGTACAGGAATTCAAGTCTTTATGCAAGGAGAAGAGAATGAAGCCTTTGAAACCGTTGTTGGATGTTCAACATTGTTGGAACTCGACGTACTTGATGTTAAAAGAGGGTGGTGCAATACAGGGAGGTCTACAACCAATTCGTCATCTCATAGTTTTTGGAAGGAAGGTCTTCAACCGAATGTTGGTATATTGCGCAATGTTTGTGTAAATTGTTGGAGGTTTTCTACGAAGCAACGGTAAAATTATCGGGTGTTTATTATCCTATTTCTCATCTTGTTCTTCCCGAATTGCTTAATACAGTTAGATTGTTAAATGAGTAAACATTTCTAGGACCTTTTATCCATGTCATTGAAAAAATGGAGGCTAAATTCCTCATGTACCATGAGGATATCCCTCCATTTTTTTCATTGCATGTGCTTTGAATCTCATAATAAAGTTATAAGGGGTAAAAAAACATATTAGATGCAATAGATGAGAATTTAGGAATAAGACATAGTGATAAAATAAAGTAGTTTAAGGATGCTATCAATGGAATGCTTCATATTTATGACAATAAAAAAGGGAGCCAACAAATCGTCTAATTTGGAGCTTCTAGTGCTAGTAGTTTCTCACATCCACAAAATGAGGATAAATATCAGTTTCTTTACAATGTTGTTATAGAAGAATTGACCTTATATCAATAAAATGAATTCATTGTTTTCATGTCTCCCAATGATTTAGTCAATTTTGATATCTTATCTCGGTGGAAAGTTTCTTCCGTGCACTATCCTATTTTGGAAGCAATGACATGTGATATTCTTAGTGTTCAAGTTTTCACGGTGACATCCGAGTCATGCTTCTCCGCTAGCGGTCGAGTGCTTGATGGTAGAATAAGTCAGCTTTGTCCTGAATCTTTGGAGTGCTTGGTGTGTTGAAAAGATTATCTTGATGTTAGATACCAAGAGAAAATCAAAAAACTTTACGAGAGGACATCCAATTCGGATGGGAGTTTGGAAGAGATGGAAGATATTATGACCTTCTTGGAGTGACTTTTTGATATGTCTTTGATAATGTATCTAGCAATAATGTTTTCGAACGTTTAATTAGTTCATGAGATAAGGTTCCGAATGTCCCCCTCATCTTGTATTTTTTGTTTGAAAATAATAAAGTAACCAAGCTTTCGCCCAAGGCCTAGCTAAGTTTGGGCTTAATATTGTACAAATCATAATGAAACGATCAAATTTTTCGTCAAAATGTTAAAAAACATAAGTAAAGACCTCTAAACCGTCAATGTTTTTTGGGAACTGTCAACGGTTTTGATATACTAAGAGCAAGGTTTTCGATGTATCGAGGACACCATCTCCTCCACACCCCTATCGTAGTGCACCCTGTCGCAATCCTTCTAGGGCGCCGAATGTTGACAGCAAGGGGAAGCAACCGGCCAAGGAGATGAGAAAGGAAAAACGAAGGCCGGTGGAAGATGTGGGTGTGGAGAAGTTAAAGATCAATGGAAATACCGGTGCTTCTGCAACAGTATGTCAAAACAAGAAGGATGTCCTTATGAAACAGTATTAATTGGTTTCAATGAGATCTGATGAGAATTTGACTACCTTCTATGAAAGGTTCAATGTTCTCATCAACAATCTCAAAACTTTGGGCAAGACTTTCGAAACCAAGGAAGTCAATCTAAACTTTTGTGAGATCTCTTGGAGAAATTTGGAGCACAAAGACCACAACTTTAAGAATCCAGAGATCTAACAAAGATGTCCTTGGCTCAACTGTATGGTGTATTGCATACCTACAATCTTGAGGTTGTGCAAAAGAAGCAGAATGATGATGTAAGAAAGAAGACCTTGGCTTTCAAAGAGCAAGAAAGAATTTTAAAATCCATAGCAGAGGAGGAGACCAGTGACATCTCATCTGTAAGTGAAAAAGGTCGATCTGAAGAGCTGGCATTGATGGGAAAGAAGTTCAAGAAGGTATTCAAGAAAAGAACTTCCCTAAAAAACCAAGGATGCATAAAAAGAAGTATGTTACAGCTATGACAGACCAGGACACTTTGCTGCACAATGTAGACGAACAACACAAGACTCGTTTGCACCAAAGTTCAAGAAGGACCACAATAAAGACACCTCTAGAAGAAAGGAAAGAGGCAAAGCTTATGCAGCAAAGACATGGAATGACATAGACTCTGATGATGAAGATATCATATCAAATGCTTAGCTATGTCTCATGGCCAAAGAAGATGAACAAAAGCAGGTATTTGATCTCTCTGATTCAGATGCCACCATAGAGAAATTGAAGGAAGCCCATCAACAAACCTTTGAGAACTTTATTTCCCTTCTATAGGAAAATAAAAAAAATCTTAAGCATATTGCAATTCTCAAAGAGAAATGCAATTCAACAGATGAAGAGACTAACAATAGTCTAATCCATGCTCAAGATGAACTAAAAGAAGAAAATGAAAAAGTGAAACTTCTCAATGCAGTAGTGGAAACACTTACTTTGAGAAACACTGAGCTTCAGAAGAAAGAAGATGCTTGGAATAGTAAGACTTTGTGCCTATAAAAAAAGCTCAGCACAGGTGAATCCTCCCATGATAAAACTGGGTTAGGATACAATGACTCGTTGAACAACAATGTAGACAAGAAAGTCTTTACTAAGGAAACAAAGCAGACTACTGCAAAAACTGTGCAGAAGAAGCAGACCTCAACTACATCAGACATGCAGAAGAGTAATCCCTCTACTATAACAGGTGTACAAAAGAGCAAAAACTCTCCTGTACAGAATGTGCAAAAGAGCAAAAGCTCCACTGCACAAAAAAAACCAAAAGAAAAGAATAGTTTGCAAAAGGGATCTTTACTACAAAATAAGACCTCTACTGCTCAAACCCAAAAGGACCGGAGTAGAACACCAAAACAAGCCTATCATAAAAAGCAGAAGGCCAAGAATCTTACAAGAGGATTCAATGAAAGGCCTTATGAAGCTCAGCAAGCACCTAACTACTCAACATGGAACAAAATCTCCAGAACAACTTGGAGAAAACCATACTTGAGACACATCTGTTCATGTCACTAACAAGGTAAATAACCTAGATCTTTGTACAGATCCTTCACTGGACTCTGCTGCAGGTTTTATTCGTCTATGTAGAGTAGTGAACTCTCTTCTTCTTTTTTTCTTAGTTAGCTCATTCGAGTAACTTTGAATTTTGGATTGTTTTAAGAGTTTGCACTAATAATCTCTTGTTTAATAGTCCCTCTCACTGAGCTTCATCGATTCCCTTTTATAGATTGAGGGAATGAACCCGTGACTTATGTATAGGATCTGATGTGACAGTTGGTCACATGTGAACCTCAATTGATGTTGACAGCTCAACTTTTTCAGATCCTTGTACTGTCACACTCTGAATCTCAAATCTTTGATTTGATTGAACCTTAGACCTCTGACCCAACCTCAAAAACCATCCTTGCTGTACTCTAGTCTGCTACACCTTAGTCTGCACTCAGTACTGTTGAGACCTCGTCTACACGCATTCCCTGTTGCAACCTTGTCTGCATCCAGATCTGATGCACTTCATGCATTGCTATGTTGGTCCTCGTCTGCAGGTTCAATCCTAGATTCTGAAGCATTTGTAGGTCTTTTATTGCCCATGCATGCCTTAGTTCCCAAGCTAAAATCCTCTATGGTAGTCTGTATCTGGTGGTCCACACAATGCTCTCCATCTGTGGCCGTTTTCTCTCCAACATCTGACCTAGACTATACCTACCTACCTGATTTTCAACCTAAGCATACTAACAACATCATGGGTAATACTCCTAAGTTTTATTCATCAATTTTTATACACGTGGAGGGCAATATATTCATATCAATCTTCTCCTAAATTGATGCTAACAAAACCTCTAAGTAAAAACATTAGCTTACTATCTAAATTTACATCTAAATTACATTTCTTTGGAAAATAACTTGAGACTATAGAGCAAAAAGGAAACTTACCTTTACCTGTGTTGCTCACTCCCTATGTGTGCTTGTGATACTGTTCCACTAGTGTTCTATGATGTCTTCTTCTTTCTTCGTGGGGCTGCTTCCTATGAATTCTGTGGCTTAATGTCCTTTCCCTATGAGGATTTGGTCGTTTTGCAGACCTTTCTCTTTCTGCTTCAGTTGTTGATCTTCTTTTGAGGTCTTCTGTAGTTTTCTGCTTGTCTGTAGTTTTTTCTACAAACCTTTAAAGCCTTGTTGCCTCTGTTGCTTTTTCTGTAGACCTTTGAAGCCTTAATGTCTCTGCTGCTTTTTCTGCAAACCTTTGGAGGTTTGTTGCCTCTTTTCCATGCTCTACGATCTTCTCTCCCTTTTTGTTAGCAATAAGTGCCAATGTAAGGGCTTCAATTGTAGTTCTCAAGGCTTTGAGTTCAGAGGAGGTGCTCTGTTGAGCAATTGTGGCTTTTATTATCTCCAGTTGAAGATTGTTCTTCAGCAAACCAAATCTGGTGTCATTGTTACGGATGTGCTCTCTAAGCTGTTGTTGAGTGTCTTGTAAGGCTGTTTGAAGTTTACGTAGATCAGCGGAGTGTTATCCTCTTAGTTTATTTAGGTTAGATGCAAAGAGACGATACTGTTGGAGGTTTAGTGCATTAGCTCTTTGGATTTGATCTACCAGCCCTTTTACCATGTTGTGGAGCGTTGCTTGGAAATCTTCAAAGTGTTGTGTCATGGTTATTTTTTCGGCTTCTAGTTTCCTTGAAACTGGTTGTAGGCTGTTGAGGAGGTCGTGGAATGCATCCCTTATCCATTGATGCATGTTGTAGACCTCCTGATCCAATTGCCTGAGTCTGTATTCCATCTTAGTTTCTGTTGGAGATGATTCTTTATGAACAGATGGTGTAGTTTCTACTGTTATTCTTGTAGTAGAAGATGGTCTTTTTATGATAAATGTCATTCTGAAGTCTCCAAGAGCCTGCCTTAGACTTCTGGCTGTAGTCTGGGGTGTCATATGATCAGATATACTACTGTATAGTAGTCCTTGAGAAAAACCCACAGATAGTGGGTCTGCCCTAGTTGGTACCAGTACGAAGGAAGAACGTGGCGAAAACTCGATGTTTAATGGGCTTTGCCCTTACTGACCAAGTAGAGTATCACTCATCAGATACTGATTGATTTCTTCAAGAGTAATACCTTTGTGAGCATTGTCTCATGGAGTATGCTCCTCTACTTACAGTCGATTTGTTTCCTTAGATTCATCTTCAACTATGACGATTTTATCTCTTTGAGTAGGAGTGAGGTCAAGTGTTGTGACTTATGTGAATTTTGTTTTCTTTGTAGTCTGCAGGGGCTTCTTCTATGATAGTCTCTGCGACATCCCTAATTGGTGATGTGGTTGGGGAGCTCTTCTTTATTTGTGATTCATCTACGGTTGTTTCCTCTTGTATTATTAATTTTGATTTAGGTGACTTTGGTGCAGGGGATCTGGTTACAGGTGACTCTGTTGCTCGGGACTCTGTTGCTGACTCTCCTACAACAGATGGTTCTGCTATTGATTGCTCCTGGATCTCTTCTTCACCTACTTCATCAATGATGTCATCATCATCATGTCCTTCTAGCTCTGGGAATTCATCATCGCCATCATTATCTTCTGAGAGTTATGCTCTACTCACTATTGGCCTTGAGAGATAATTATAAATCTCTAAGGTCGCTGCTCTGACATGCTTGTCTACCATCCTCTTTACTTCAGCCTCCACTTCAGGAGTGTGTACAAACTCGACATGTTGTAGTTATGTCTGTCTGTGCCTCCTTGTCTTGAGTGTTGAGTCATTGACCTTCAGAACTCCACTGAATAAGATGTAAGGTTTCTTTGGTCTCTTCGTCTTGTTAGCCTCCCTTTTTTGTATCTGGACAAGTTGATGGATTTCTTCTTATGTCATGCCATCAACTACT
The DNA here is from genome assembly GCA_001925005.1 of Drosera capensis. NCBI lineage: Eukaryota > Viridiplantae > Streptophyta > Magnoliopsida > Caryophyllales > Droseraceae > Drosera > Drosera capensis. The sequence goes on from LIEC01006521.1 coordinate 102,322, forward strand.
CCAATCTCTATTTTGGAGCCATTTGGGTTTATTCTGTATCTTGTGGTTGGCCCTGATGAGATGAGCTTTGGCCTTGCAGCCTTGGTTATTCTTTTGAGTGGAAGATGTGGTGTTTGATGAACTTCTGGATCATTTCTTCCTTTTGAGGCTTTCCTAAGATCTTGTCCGTCTTGGCTCTTTGTTCTTGGACCTTTTTTTTTTATGGCTTGAACCTTCTGGAGAGCTTTTATAATCTCCTCCTTCTCGGGAGATTGTGTGACTGTGGTTATTGTTGTGGTCAAGGCATCTAACGCAGTTGAGGGACGATCTTCTTCAATTACTGGTAGATCCATTCCAATACTGGAGATTGGAATGATCGCAGTTGTGAAGGGTTTAGTTGCAACAGACCTGATTGTTACTGTGTTTACAATGGAGGTGTTCTGAGATTGTCCCGTTTGCATCATTCTAAGTTTGACATCGATGGCCTCTATCTCCTTTCTGACATATCCCTATGCACTGAGCTTTTGTCTCAGTTGAGCTTGTGGTCCTTTCCTGATCTCTTGATAACTTCTTTGAGCATCTAATATAAGATTTTGAAGGTTTTCATCGGCACTGTCCTTCAAATACTTTAGTGCTATATTGGTATCATGAAGTGTAGCAAGCTCTGGTTCCTTCGGTGGTAGGGTTCTTGAGGAAGAGCCCTTAATTGTTTGCCAAGTCTGCTCTTCTGCAGATGGAGACTGTGTTTCTAGTTCTATCCCAGTCGGCTCTGCAGTAGGATGATCTGATATTATTTCCTCTTCTAACATCTACAAAATAAGTCTTCTTTTGGCTTTCTTTGTTTGTTTCATTTTAACTGGTTGTGCCTTGCTGATCACCTTCCTTTTGGCCTTCTCAGATTTCTTCAAAGGCTGGTATGTAGTCTTTTCAATAGTCTGCATTACTGCTGGCTTCTTTGAAAATCCGATAGGCTGCTTGCCTATCTTCCTTATGTCAATTTGTTTGGCCACAGTCCATGGCCTTCCTGTTTTATCGGATAGTTTTAGTTTCTCTCTTAGGATAATACTAATAACCCTGACTCAACAATGCCTCCCCTTAATATGGAATAAATACAAAGTGAATGATAAAAAGCATAATGATGATGAAAAAGGAAAAACATGGAATAATTGTTCATCAATTATTGATTTAGTAAACAAATGAAAAATGTCCTCAGTATACAGAATCTTTTGTCAAAAATCATGACCTTCGATTGGTCATATTTGTCCTCAAACAAACAAACATAATATATATCACCATATCTTAACCAATACGTTAAGAACTTGAGCTTATTTAACATGTATAAGTGATTTTTGCCAACATATACCGAGATCGTTAATTTATTAACACCAAGAAAGCACACATATATAGAATCTATACACAAGACTACATTACACGATTCACTTATTCAAGTAAAATCATATAATAAATAATCTCTTAATTAACCACTTAAACATATTTACTTGATCAAATGAGAAGTCAAATCAATTAACAGACGATTCTTCATAGATCGTGGCTCTAATGACAATGTTAAATAATTAAGGATATTTGACATACTAGCCTGTCGTCAACAATGAAATAGCGGAATAATGTAGAACTGCGTGAAGTTATAAGTCTTCTTGATTTCACCACACGATCGTACTCCTCTTGTTCGTCGATGGTAAACTGTCTCTTCCTTGTGTGTTTGCTCGTCACAATGGGATTGGCGGATGTGCTACTAGAGTTACTTCGTATGATGGTTACACGTTCACAAATCTCAGAGGGTATATGTGATTTCTCTAAAGATAGGCTAGAGAAGAAATAGCATAGAAGTGTGTTTTTCATCGTGTGTAGTATGTCCGTCACAAAACACACTTTATAGGAAAAATCAGATTTGATTCTTAACTCAAATCTTGATAATCATTTACAATAATAATTAGAAATCAAATAAAAATATTCAAATTCCTAATATGTCGGCACGTCATTGATGACATGTGGATGCCATATAATGTTAAATCCCAACAAAACTGAAATTGCTATCATGTCAATAAAAATATTGTAGAGAAAATGGTAAATCTCAAAAGAAAAGATTGAAGATTGAAATAAAATAATGCTCTTTGAGCGTATAAAACTGCCTATAAATCGCCAATAGAATTGTTTCCTTAGAGGCTTGTTTATAAAAAAGTATGTCATTAATTTGTAGAGATTAGCCCAAAGCATATTGGGCGATGAGACAAGTGAATATGAATTACCATAAAGGAGCTAAAAGTAGGCAACTTAAACTTTATGAACTAGATTAGCTGTGCAATGAAGCGTATGATAATGCAATCATTTATAAGGACAACC